>MINK01173559.1:0-23416 GCA_001735545.1 Phormia regina
AAATATTAAATATTAAATATTAAATATTAAATATTAAATATTAAATATTAAATATTAAAGAGTTCCCAGATTTTTTCGATTATTTTTCCGCCTTTTCTCTTTTTTGTTTGCAATAAAATGTTATTTAAGTTTAAAACCATAACATTTATAGTTTAAGTTCTTTTTTTATTATACGCTCCAAAAACCACTTTAATTTTTTCATTTTTTTTTTTTAATATGACCCATTCAATAAACTGCATTGAAAATGCATAAATTTCTGGAAAAAAATAACTAAAAAATAAAAGCATAATAATTAAAATTCGCAAATAATTTATGAACTAAAAATTCCTATAAACAAACTACTAAAAATCCAATCAAAATCATTTCAGTTCATAAATATAAATCGTGTGAATAACAACAACAACCACAACAAAAAGTATATTTCATTCCCTAAACACAATAAATATGTATAGAAAAAGTCATGTTTCCCCTAAAACTAGGCAACATAATAAATAAAGCGAAAAAAAACAACTATAAACAACAATAAAAATATTAAAAATAAAATTTTAGAGTAGAATACTAAAAAAAAAGAAAATAATAAATCTATAGTTGTTGATTAGAAACAAATATTCCAGTATTTACCCAGAGACAAACACTGCCAATGAACGGACGTTTAAGCAAATAAAATATTGAGTGTAGAAAAAAAGGTTTTTAAAAAAATGGAGCAAGAAGTTTAAACCTAAAAAAACTATGAGCGTTATAAAAAAAATCTAGTGAAAATTTAACGAAAGTTTGGCCAGAAACACAATTTCAAACAAAATCAACAAAAGCAGCAGCAGCAGCACGTTTAGAAAAAATGCAATTAGGATTGTAGAATATTTATTTTTATGGGTAAACTTTAATACTTTTTTTCTGTAGTTTTTGGCAAACCCAACTAAAATATGAAAATAAACTAAAATGTTTGTGATTATTTTTTCTAAATATTTGATAAATCAAACAAAATATAGTTTTTAAAGGTACTCTATTTTAATTTGGTTAGAAGAATAAATATTTTAATTGATAAGCAACAATACCATTATATTCGTTTTTGATAGTAGAACTGTAATAGCTACCCCCATAATTACAAGTAAAATATATTTACTAAAAACCGGTGCTAAAAAAGTCTTTCCATCAAAAAATGGATCTTGAATAAATATTTAATAATTTTTCATATCTTCCTAAAAGTATGCACTAAAAATAATAAAACTGGAATAAAAAATGTATTCTTACTGCTCGGATGTTATTGAAATGTATAGAAGAGTTACAGGGGAGGACTTAAGCCTTCAGAAAAATTATCTTGTAGTCATCCTGTGATAACACGAGATAAGCTACAGGGTGTCAAAACCTCATGTATGTAAAAGTTTCAAAAAATCAACTTATTAGTCACTTCTTTAAGCAAATAAAAATTATTTCGAAAAAAAGTAGGATTAATAGAGGCACATATCTTCGAAATTAATTAAAATTTTTGCATGTGACTAGATCCATTTCCTTTATCGCTCATCATTCATTCTAACAAATCAAAAGATCATAAATACAAGCTTTTATATCTAGGACTTAATTACTACAGACATTTTATTGGTATCGTTTGCGGCTTTGTTCGTATTGAGTTAAGTAGCTAATTCTACTACTTACACAATAGATGAATAACTCATTACTTTATCAACTACTCGTAACATATTATAACAGGTAGGCATTTCAGAGTTATTACTTAGATATTATTTCAAGAGCTATTTACTTTTAAACTAGAAGTCATTATGGGAAAAATGAACAGTAATCAGTTACTTTATCGGTTACAAATAAGTATTATAAGGACAAAATAAAATAATAATAAAATAAGAAAATAATAAGGACAAAATAAAAGGATAATGTTTTTAATTTATTTAATATATTCGAAATATAAAGTTGACTCTATATAGGAAGATGAGGGTTCGGCTCTTCAAATGACTCATAGTTATTTGTCGAAACTAATTGAAAAATATAAAATTTTTATAATATAAATGGTAAAATTAATATAAAGATATATTTCCAAATATCTAATTGACTACATATTAGGTTAAAAGTAAGTAGTTATTAATCCACTTTCAGGAAAAATAATCGTGATTAGTGAAGCTAATCCGACAGACTTGCACGTGCTGGAGCTAATTCAAACCAATATGGTTACATCGATTATATAGGCGCCCGTTAACAGTAGCAAATATCACTAAAATTTCATCTTGAGCTCACGTACGTAGAGTGCAGGGAAATCTGGCCCAAGATGGAAGAGCACCGAACTATTCAGCTGTTGAAACTGTTGGTATCACTACAGGTCATTGGCCATTCGGAGCACATGCTAGAAGGCTGAGACTCCACTATAACGACTGTCCGTCCTTTGGGGACTTACGTGAACAACTATTTGGCCCAAGGACCTGATTAGACAAATCTTGTCTTTTTAGAGCTGAACCGAGCAGGATCAACTCCTTTGTAGGGACCACGAAGTGGTTCCATAGATCAGATAGTCAAATGATTAGGCCTTGATGCAGCGGGAGCTTTCTATGGTAACACAATGGGACCTTATTTTTGGACCCAAGTGGGCTTGTCCTAAGGCGGCTGCCAATAAAACCTAACCTAACCTAGTGAAACTAATTACAAATAAAACATATAGCCTTGCCACTTCCTTTTACGTTCATAGTATTATAGATGATAATAGTTTTATTTATCCCATCTGGCACGACAAATAAGGAAATATATTTCTTTGTCCAATTTGCGTATAAACATTGATTTTTTTTTTCGCAAGTTATTTTTATTTGCAATAAACGCACGTATAAACGTAGTAATTGATAGGTAACTACATATGTAACTACATGCTATTACCAAGTTTTTACTGGGTCATATTTTAAGCATATTATCAATCTGTAGCCTGATAATGCTTATTTAGTAACTTTCTATAGTTGTGATTTATTATTAAAGTTTTTTTAATATATTTTTATTTTTATTACACAAATAACAACAAATTGTTAAAAAACTTTGCACTAAGTTTAACTCTAGTTATTTAGAAATATGTGTATGTATGTAAACATGAAAAATATATTGTAAAATAAAAAATATACTCCCTATTGAACACATATATTTTGAAAAATATAAAACTAAATATTTTGTTAACATAAACTAAAGTTCATTTTTAATTAGAATTGTGACAATATTGATAGTTGAAACAAAGAGTTATAGCTGTGGGAAATAAATGACAAATAGTGTAGTATTTTAAAATAAATACAGGTCAAAAAAATATATATATTGAACATTTTTTTTTCAATTAAAAGACAAATACATAAAACATTTGTTTTTAAATAATTAAATAAGATCAAAATTTTACTTTACAATATACGCCTATAGGCTATACTACAATTTTCTTTCAGCTGCTAAATAAAGGGAATTTTATATGTTAACTTTATTATTGTCATAACTTTTTATTATAAAAATAAAATATTTTAAGTTTTATTTTAAATTATAATAGTCTTATTATTATATTTATATTTGAAATATTTTTAAGCTAATAAAGTCTGTTTCCTCCCTCTTTCCTTATTTTCATTTGCTTTTAATAAGTTTTTATTATGTCTATCTTTTATAGTTACTTAATTAAAACTAAATTCCATTAAAAATTTTCAACATTTCATGTAATTATCTTACTAAAGATTTTTCCAAGATAAAAGTAAAAATCTTTGAAACCACGAAATATATTAGAATATTCTAATAATGTTTTATAAAATAAATATATATTTTTCATTTATAAATATCAGTATAAAGATTTATTTACCTTTAACTAAAATAATAAAAGTCTGTAAACACACACACACACACACACAGACACATGTAAAAAACAAAAACTTTATATTTACCTTGAAAATTTTGGTAAATTAACATAAAACCTTTTTGTTTTTTCTTTTCTTTTTTTTATTTATTTACTGCCATCACATAAAAGCCAATTCGTCTTTAAAATTTTTCACAAAAAAATATATACTCTAGCTATTACACAAAACTTTATAGTTTTCTCTGCTATAAGTTGGCTCAATTTAAGTTTAAGTTATAGGAATAAGACAAAAAAAAAGTACAAAAAGTTTTTAAAGTTTCTTTAGAAAATCTACTAATGTTTGTGTAGTTTTATAAGTGAACTAGAATGTATACATAGCTAAACACATAATGGTATATACGAGGGTTGTTTTAAAACATTACAGAAATGTTTAGCTTAGACAAACTGCTTTTTAGTCTGGCTTCACACACAGTAAAATTATTACTTGCCCTATATCTGTGTGAGAGAGAGTAGAAAGGTATACTAAATTATTAAAAGTGTTAAAGAGAATAACTCCCTCGCCTACGAAATTAGAATTGTGACTAGAAAAATTTCTATATGTGGGACTTATTCTTGATAATAACTGGGTATTGAACCCTTAAAATGCATATTGGTTATGCTACTGCGTGATCAGAACGATCTTATTTTTCGAACGTTTAATGAGGATGATGTCGATCATGATAACATGTGCACTGAGAATTACACCATCTAAGGCACCGTTCAACATACTAAACTGGCTACCACCAGATATCGAGGCCAGGAAGATTGCGGCGTTAAGACTTTGTGCAACTCAAGCATGGAAACACCAAAGATATGGACATGCAAACATTCTCGGTGACATATACCGAGACCTTAGGATTAATTACACAATACCAACACCCATGTTTGAGTCCGGATTTATGGTATCCATACCGGAAAGAACAGACTACCATAGTAGTCACCACATAACCGAAGGGGAAATTCAAAGCTTCACAGATCGTTCAAAATCAACAGATAAAGTCGGAATTGGTATTTTCTCTGCACAACTAGACCTGAGACTATCCCACAAGCTACCCGACTATTGTAGCATAATCCAGGCCGAAGTGATGGCCATAAAAATAGCCGCACAATGGATGCAGTATAATAGAATATATAATATTTACTGACAGCAAGGCGGAGCCGACAGACTTGCGCGTGCAGGAGCCAATTCAAACCAATATGGTTACATCGATGATATAGGCGCCCCGTTAACAATAGGTAAGCAGCAAATATCACGCAAATTTCATCTTGAGCCCACGTGCGTAAAGTCCAGGGAAATCTGGCCCAAGATGGAAGAGCAACGAACTATTCAGCTGCTGAAACTGCCTAGGACCCATCTAAAGAACCTTATTTGTATCATTACGGGTTATTGGCCATTCGGAACACATGCTAAAAGGCTGGGACTCCACTATAACGACTTTTGCAGAAGTTGCAAAGATGTGGAAGAAGAAGAGACCACTGAACATCTTCTCGACTTACGTGAACAACTATTAGCGAGCAGGATCATCTCCTTTGTAGGGACCACCAGGTGGTTGGATAGATCTGATGGTCAAAATGATTAGGCCTTGATGCAGCGGAAGCTTTCTATGGTAACACAATGGGACCTTATTTTTGGACCCAAGTGAGCTTTGCCTGGGGCGGCTACCAATGAAACCTAACCTATCCCCGACTTAATTTAAACACCTCAACTTTTAAAATCTCTCTCGTAATTTAATGTAAATATATCCTGAGCGTTAACATATAAATACAGCTAAGTGCCACATACATTTATAAGTATATGTATGTGTTAAAATGTATCTAGTTGTATGCAAATTAATGTTTAACTACTACTACTACTTATTACTTATATACATTCTCCTCATATTTAAACTCATACATTCCCTTACACACATATACATACAAACTTTTATGGTAAGATCTGTCTAATAACAACAACCTCTAACTATATATCAACTTTTTCTTCCTAAATACTTCCCTTCGAACCTCTACAAAAGTATACAATTTTCTAAGAACATTTATTATTCTTATGTTAAACATATCGCTACATAAAACTATACACACGCACCTTTACACTTTCTTCTACTCCTTGTCTAAATCATGCAACTCTTAGGCACATTTTATCTCTTAAACTTATACACACACATATACACGTTTTAAACTCATAAAACAGGATGTTATAAATATAAGCATGTGTGGGTGTATGAATTTTTTCGTAGGTAATTTGTGTACTTAAATGTGCGTGTATTATAATGTTTAAAGTTTTTTTTTTGTGTAAAATGTCATTATTGTGACAAAAAGTACAAAAAAAAGAAAAAAAATCTTAAAGTTGAGAGTATAAGCAGAAACCCTAAAGTTGGAAAAAAAACTACTCACACGTATATGACAAACAGTGACATTGTAGAAATGAAAAACTTTTTTCTTCGAAACTTTTTTTGTAAGAAAAAAAATATTATAGCAAGAGCTGTGTAAGTAAGTTTGTGAAACGATTACGTATTTTCCAACAGTAGAATTTAAAAATGTAGCCCAATATTTAACATTTTCAGAGACATTGGAAATGTATGAAAAGCTTTTCGAATCAAAAAATTTAAATTTTCATAATTTTAAACTTTAATAATAAAACTTTGTAAATCATAAAGCTTTTTTGTAATATTGAACCATCTTAGACTAAAAGCTTTATTGATATTTTACGTTTAAGCTTAATATTTCTAAATCATAGAGTAGAGCTCTTGAGAATCTTGATTTTTTTTAGGTTAAAAGCTTTTTAATATATAAACTTTTAAACCCTATTTCAAATTTAAGCATTAATATTTGTAAATCATAAAGCTTTTGACCACATTGTACTATTTTAGGCTAACAGCTTTATTAATATTAAAATTTTTATAACTTTAAAGTATTTCAGCTTAAATTATTATAAAGCTTTTTATAATCTAGAATCATTTTAGACTAAAAGATTTATTTAGCTTAAAATCGTATAAAGTAAATTTATGCCATAATATTTCTAAATCATAAAGTTTTTAATATGTTGAACTTAAAGCTTCATTAATATTAACTTTCAAAATATATTTATAACAAATTAAAGCATTAGTATTTGTAAATCATAATGCTTTTTACATAATGCTTTTAGATGTTTAAATTAAAATTTTCATATATTTAAAGTTTTTTAGCGTAAAATGTTGTAAAGCTTCTTATAATCTTTTGAACTAAAAACTTTATTGATATATTATTTTAAGCTCTTTTTTTTGCTAAAATCGTAAAATTTAAACATTACCATTAATTAATTTTAAACTTTTGTTGAAGTATTTTAGATTAAAAGCTTTATTTTGAAATGTATAAATATCAAATTTAAGCATTAATGCTTCTAAATTATTAAGCACCCCATAGACATATACTGCATAAAATCCTGCAATAACTATGTATTAGTAAAATTGAGAGAGCTTTTCTATACCTGTATAATATACTTAGAAAAGCGCTCACAACTTTAACTTTTTATAATTTTTTTATAATTTTAAATCATTTTTAAATAAATTATAATTCAAAAAGTTCTACACGAATAATGGCCTTTTAAAGCTTTTGCTAAAATATTAAAAGATATAAAGCTTTATAATGTTTACTGTAGAATAAAGAATTTCACCTATCAAATATTTCAGATTAAAGTTTTTTATAATTTTGAAACTTTTAAGCCAAATTTTACTTTATTAAACATCATTGAACCATTTTAAACTAAAAGCTTTATTTATACATAAATCATATTTTAGCTTATATATTAATTAATATCAAATTTAAGCATTATTTTTTTTAAATATTTATATAAAAAATTTCCAATTATAAATATAGCTTTATAATAAATTTTAATAGACTAAATATTTAAAATTAAAAGTGGTTATAAATTTTGCACTTCTTAAGTTTAAAGCTTTGTTAAATACTATTAAAATCTAAAAACTTCAATAAACTAATGTTTTTTAAAACTTCCAAAACTTGAAGTTACTTATCTAGTTATAGTTATCTATCTACAAAATCTTTGTGCTTAGATTTTTGTTAAAATTTGTATGTTAAAATATATAGAGCTTCATAAAGCTTTTTTTAATACTAAAGCTTTTTAATTATCAAATCTCTAATATGAGATTTTTTGCTTCTTACGATATAAAGCTCTTATCCGAATCAAACCTTTTTTATGAGTTTTTTTAATCAGCAAGCTTTTTTAAAGCTTTTAAAATAAAATTTCTTTCATATAATCTTAATTTTTTTATATAATTGAAATCTTTAGCTGCTCTTTTTGTAGCTAAATCTCTATAAATTTGTAAATATCTGCAATATTTTGTTTTTGAAGTATTAGAAAAACAAAAGATTTATGTTAGAGTATGTGCTTTCTTGTTTTTTTAATGGTTGTTTACTTGTCTGCCAGTTGTAAACTTGTAGTTCTATACATTTTTACATACATATACACGCACATTTAAACCTACATACTTATGTATATGGTATGTAGTAATATTTGCTGTTCAAGGATTTTGTTTTTCATTTACATGGAAGTAAGAGAAAAAAGTCCTTTAACACAAGTGCGTACATAAAATAATATGCGTGTTGGTTTTGTATTTTTCTAACCTTTTTTTTATTTTTATTTTTTTGGCAGTCATTATAGTTCGTTGATGTAGAAAAAACCCAAAATGTTTTTAGGTCTATATTTATTTAACAGCAAAAAAACAAAAGTAGTAATTTATCTATTTGTTTAAGCATTATTTTTCATTTCCATACATTTTTTTCGTTTGTCTGTGTTGACATAAAGAAAAGCTGCCATTAATATAACGCAGATTTTGGTAATAAAAAAGGATGAGTCTAATATTTTTTTAATGATAGACAATAAGATTTAAGTTTTTTCTTTATTTGTTTGGGTTTTAAGACAAAAAATCATAGCTGAAATTTAATGTAACAAAATTTTTTAAACTAATTGATTTTAATTGTTTTGCATAAAAAATTCAATCTTATACTTAAAATCATTTCATCTTCTTGACAATAAAAAATGATAAAATAAATATTGCAGTAATAAAATTTTAAATATTTACATAAAAGCTCTTGATTTTAGAGCACTGAGAGATCAATTTTATTAAAATTTAATTATAATTTTATTACAAAGCGGTTATATAAAAGCTTTTAAAGAAATTATAAATTGTTAAGTAATTAGATTTTTAAGCTTTTACATAAAAGCTTTTGATTTTAAACCTTTTTGGGTACAATGTAAGCTGTTATTTTAAAGCTATCATATTTTAGTTTTTAATCAATTAGAAATTGTAAAGTTTTGAAAATTAAAAACTTTTACATTAAAACATTTGATTTTAAACCGTTTTGGGTACAATGTAAGTTGCTATGTTAAAGCTATAATATTAAAGCTTTTAATCAATTAGAAATTGAAAAGTGCGAACATTAAAAATATTTACATTAAAGCTTTTGATTTTAAACCGTTTTGGGAGCAGCTTTTATAGCTATATTCTTAAAGATCCATTTTAATATAAACCTGTACTGTTAAAGCTTTTCTCAATTATAAGTTATTTAGTTAGAATTATAAAATTTCAAGTACGATTTCAATGTTTTTTATTGTATATTTGTTAACTAGTGGAAATCTTAAAGTTTATATAAAGGCTTTAATGCTAAAATTAAAATTAAAAGTTTTACATAAAAGCTTTTTATTAAAAAAAATTAAAAGTTTTACATAAAAGCTTTTTATTAAAAATATTATCAATAAAAGTTTTAATGGCAAACTTTTCAAATTATTATTATCTGTGGTAAAAGAGCTTTTAATTTCCGTTTTAAAAATTTTAAAAGCAATTATATTTTTTAATTTCATATAATTTGTTTAATTAATTAAAGGTTTAAAAACTTTAACATATATTAATATTCAATAAAAGCTTTAATTTCAAATGGTTCGATGTTACTTATGATAACAAATTTTTAAATTATATTATTAATGTTAACGAAAATATTAATTGTCTGTTTCTCTAAGTGCGAACATAAGCTTCGTTCGACTAAAATTTTTGTTTTCAATACATTTATTTGAACGAAATTTACTTTCGGATTTAGAAAAGTAATAATAAATAAAGTTAATATAAAGCCACAATTATAAAGCTTTTGATTTCCATTTTAAAAATTAACAAAGCTTTTATTATTACTATTTTAATACTCGAATGAAATTATCGTTCGTATTTAGAGAAACAAGAAGTAAGTTTAATATTCATTATATTGAAAATTTTATATTAATTTATAAAAATTTAAAGTTTGGCATAAAAGCTTTTTTACTTCAAATTAGTTCTTTTTATATAATTACAATTGTTGCAGATAATAAACTTAATATAAAGCCACGATTACAAAGCTTTTGATTTCCATTTTAAAAATTAACTTTAAAACTTTTAAAACTTATAAAAATTTTTTAAATAATTTAATAATCAATAAAGTTCTAAAGCTTTTAAATAAGCCTTTATCTTAATTTAAAGCTTTTGACTATTTTTAAGCAAGTAAAAGCGTTTAAAGAAAGCTTAAATTCATAATTTTGATTATTTGTTTATTAATCCTCATAAATTGATTAGTATTTAATTTAATTCAATAGAAAACTTGTCCTACAAAACTAAGGAGTCCTTTAAAATCATAAAAATTTAAACAATAAGTTAATATTAATAGCATTTTCAAAAACCTTATACAATATTAAACAAATATTCAAAAATAATTTTCAAGGTTATCCTTTTCTCCGATTACTTGCATATGTTGAAAATAATATTTTTCGTCTTTTAATTTTTAACAATAACATCTAAATGTTTTCATATATTTTGCAAATAATTTATTATGCTTCAATGACTTATAAGATTTTCTAGTTTCAACAACGATTCCATAGAAAACCCCTTTTTTTTGGGCATTAAGAATTTATTGTTTATGTGTGTTCTTTTGTTATCCCAAAACGAGAGAGAGAAAAAAAAACTTTAACAAATGATAATTGGAATCATTTATTTCGAGCATTACAATAGACAAAAATCTAAGAAAAAGGTTTCATTTTAATGAAAAGGTCAACATAAAATAATAGACATTTAAGACTTTTGAAAAAAAAAACTCTCTTTCTATGTCGTTTGTTCGATGACCTTTTTAATGTCTTAACATTATTTGTACTACAAAGAGAAAAAAATCTATAATAAGCTACTTAATCACAAGTATACTTAATTTTGTAGCAGCTTAAAGAGATTAAAGTGTAATTAAAGTATTAGAGAGGAAAGGGATTTTTAACAGAGCGCTACGCATTTGTGATATAAAGTAATTGAATGGATTTTGGGTTTTAATGAAGGTTAGCTTTAAATGGAAGTATATTAATTTTAAAATATTTATTTTTATTTAGGAAGTTTTAAAAAAGCTCTATCGAAAAAAAGGAAAAAAATTAAATTATTGTATTTGATTAAGTTTAATAAATTCTTATAAAATACTTTAAATCCTATAAAGTTCCTATAATAAGAGTTTTAAGAAAATTTTATTTTTTTAAGCTTTTTATTTTGAATTTTTCATTAACATTTTATTGTGGAACTTTTTGATTTTCTTTTTATAAAAAACTACTTTTTTGAAAGCTTTTTTCAAATTTTAAGACTTAAAAAAAAAATTAGAAAAAGATTTTAAAAGTTTAATTTCAATTTTTTAATAAACGTAAAAATTATTGTGTTTTTATAAAAAAAGTTCTTTATAAAAAATGATTTTATTCTTTTCTTTTAAAAAGCTTAATTTATGTGTTCAATTAGGCTTAAGCTTTTTTTTCCTTAATCTCTTTTATAACTATATTTTATTACTCAGTTTGAAATAATGTTTTTACTTTAATAATTTCTTCTTTAACCTACTTATCTAAACACAATTTTCCTATAAAAATAAAATCGAAACTCCTTAAAGTATGCTAAACAAAATAAACATTTCATAAACTTTACTTAAACAATAATTATTTTTATTATTATTATTTTAATGATTGCCCATATGTACTCATTCTACAAAACTCTCTATATAAAATCATATAAGATCGTATTAGTTTACCACTGCCAACATATCATCTACTGGCAGCTTTTGTTGGTATTTTATTAAAATACCAACAAATTAACTTTTATCATTTTCCATCATGATTAAATTAATGAAAGCTTTTCATCTTGTTCGAGGTTTTTACTAGTCTAAGGGATTTTGTCTTACACATACATACATATGTACTAAAAATATATATATTTTTATGTTCTTTTCTTTTATACTAACATGTTTTTTGGCTGGGATTATAAGGCGAGAAAATAAGAGTGTATATGTGTGATAACAAAATTTACACACTAGCAAATACATACATATATACACACCAACTAACCTCCCACCCACTTTTCTATATCTACATTTTAGTTATTGTTTTTTTTTTTAAGACAATCTTAGTCATTAATTGTTGTATGAAAAAGCTGGTATATATTTGGGTGTGTTTATATATGTATATGTGTGTTTCTGTGTTTTAGTTACTCACTTATATATAAAGAAGAAAAATTTGTTTGTTCAAAATACACAAAACATTAATTAATCTTAAATATGTTTTGCTATTAATTACAATGATTGCAGATATCCTGCATGACTAACTACTCAACATCAACTAAAAACAACAATAACAACAAAAATAACTATTAAAGCTACGAACTAGTTTTAGTATTTTCAAATATAATACAGATATTAGGTGTAGGAGGAAGTTATTTCTAGGGGGTATTGAAAGCATTTTATTTACACAGAAAAATTATTGCCGTCTTTTTTTAATTAACACAATTGTTTAAAATTTTATCAACAGGTAATGAATATATTAAAGTACAAATAATTATAAAAATAAATTTGAGTATAATTTTGTTTCCTATACACTTTTTTAATTCATTTAATAATCTACTTGATTGATTTAATTTATTACTTGGAAATATTTTTCTGCTTTTCATTTATTACAGTGTTTAGTAATTGATATAATCGTTTTGATAAGAGGTACAAATTTGAGCAAATTTTTAATTGAATGAATTATTTTCATATATCTATATAATTAATAGGCAAACACAATTTTCGTAATCCCTTTTAAGGTCACACTAAACAAAAAAATTTATTACTATATATTTTTTCAATCAACACAGTTCTTAATTTTGCAATTAAAATTAATAAGTATATTTCAAATAAAACTAAAAATAAGAAATAAATTTGAGTAATATTTTATTTCTCATTAAAACGTTTAATTCGTTCAAATCATGCCACTTAAATTGTTCTAATTAATTTTCAAATTGGAAATTTTTTCTAATATTTAAATTTTTACAGTTTTCAATAATTGATATAAATCTGAATGTATTTTACTAACGATATTTTGATTGATTGATTTTAAGTTTTCTTGATATTTTCAGGTTGAACAATTCTTTAATAAAACAGAAAGACAGAAAAACATATTTTTGAAAAAACAATCAGATTAAATAATTAAAACAGAATTTTAATTGATTTCTAATTTTAATTTATATAATTAGTCCAATAAAGTTAATTTCAATTATGCCATAAAAATCTAAAAGCTATTTCAATTACATATAATCATTATTAATTTTTTATTAAATTGAAAAACAGCTTGAAATTAATTTGAACTTCAATTATTTACTATTAGTACGTCTTATATTATGATTAACTTTGTTAATTGCTAACAATAAGATTAATAATTAAATTCCTTAGGGTAGTTTATTTATTATTTTCTAGTAACTTTGTACAAAATTTAAATTTTTATTAATTAAATAATCCATGCAATTAAAAAGTAATTGGAATAGTTAGTACATCCGTAAGCATAGATAAAATCATTTAATATAACATTTTTTTTTCTGCAAATAATAATATGAGGGTCTATAAAAATAGAATATATCAAAGGTACAAACTATTTCAATGAACTTCTTTGATTGTATAAATGGTTCATAGTATAAAATAAACAAATTGTTCTATCATTTTTTTTTTTTTCTTAAAAATAAAATTAATTAATAAACTTTTTAATTAATTTTCTTACTTGTGTAATTAATATTTTTTTTCAAATATAAGCTAAAGTTAATGATACTATTATAATTGTTTTTTAAATATTGCCTTAGATTTATAATAAGGTTGAATTATGCCATTTTTTTGGGCCTCACAATATGTATTTAAGTCCAAACACTATTTGAATAATTAAATTACATTTAAGTTTAAGTGTCAATTAATTAAATAGATTGGAACTATGAGATTAATAACTTAAACGGAATGTTTCTTTGTAAAATTGAATTAATTTATTAAGAAAATTCGTTTACTTCTGAATAATATATTTTATTATAAAAATATTGAAATCATTTTTAAATCTGGCCATCATTTTAAATTAAATTTTCTGCGGAACTTACTGGTTTACGGATAATAATAAGTCTCTTTAAGAATTCTTGAAGAATTTACATTTAATAAAAAATATACCACTATAAAGATATTTTCTCATAGATGTGCAGAATATAGAATTTTAGTATTTAAGAAGTTATAAGCGTTAAAAATAAATACTAATATAAACGATGAAAATTGATACTAATACATATACCACAACTCACATGAATATACATATTTGCATAAACAAAACAAACAAATGAGCGTCATTTAACTGTATATTATCACATGTATGTATACACAACTATCTCATTCAAAATATTGTCTCATTTTTGTTAATTTTTTATGACAAATTACCAAACCAGTTGTAATGAAATAAATTTTGTTATTACAAGTTAGAATTTTTTATTATTTTAATTTAAATTTATATGGCCAGTGAAGCGCCCCAGGTGTACTCTCGTATTTGTTAATTGGTGACCATTTTCTGTCTACACAGAAAAAATTATTACCATATAGTTTTCAATCAACACGGTTGTTTAATTTGGCATACAATTTAAGTAATATTTTATTTCTCTTTTAAATTTTTTAATTCATTCAATAATCCACTTAATTGATTTAATAAATTTTTAAATGGATTTTTTTTTTCTAATTATAATTTTTTACAGATTTAAGAAACTAATATTATCACTTTGGTGAGAGGTGCAGATTTAAACGAGTTTTTAATTGAATGAATTATTTACTAACAAATTTGTCGATTGATTTTATTTTTTTGTAATGTAGATTTATAAATGTGAAAGTATGAAAGTGAAGAGTATAAAATATCTGTCATGTGATAAATATAAAATTAAAAAACGAAATCCGGTCTGAAAGGCGGACGTTGTCTCAGAAAGTCATTTTGAGTGTAGAACGACGAATAGATCGTAACAAATGGATCACAAAAGCTATTCCGTCATATAGACGAATATCGTTGAATTAATTTAGAAAGAGACGAGTACAAAACCCTAACAAACTTGTTCCGCACACATTTTCTCCCTTCCATTATATATGGGACGTAGTTTGTTGCACTATGTAACAAATTTTGGATTATCAAATGATTCTCCTAAACTACTGGTTGGAAATGTATGAAAGTTGTATGAAAGTTGTAAAAGAGGACCTAAATTTTCAGAGAAAATAACGTAGTCACCCTGTGATAACACAAGATAAGCTACAGGGTATTAAATTTGATCTCGAGTTTGTAAAAGTTAAAAAAAAATCGCAACTTCTATAAATGAAGTATGATTTTAAATATTTTTATATTTATGAAAAGTGCTTGAAAAAAGCCCACTTACTCACCTAAGTTATCTCTTATAGTTAAAAAAATATTTACGCTTAAATTTTTAATATTTTTGCCTCGACTATCTTTAGTTTTTTCGGGAATAATTCCGGAGGTATATAAGGCAAAATTGTTTTAAAAATATTCCGTAATTTGTCACATGTTTCAAAATAAAATGCTGAAAGAATTTTTGGATTATCTCAATTCGTCGAAAGGTGAAAAATATTCAAAGTCTACGCTTTGAAATTTGTATGAAAAATGGCTATTTTTTACAAAATATAATACAATTCTTTCATTTTTTTTCAAAGTTCCGCTAATAAACAATTCTTTTCTTTAAATATTTCAAAAGATAAGGTTTCATTAATGATTAATAAAAGAATTTTGAATTGATTTATATTTGTACCCTACATCCAGCATTGCTCGAAAATGGTAAATTTTAAAAAAATGTTTCATTTTTATCGATCAATAAAAAAATGTCACGGGAGCTATTTTAAATTATTTTGACGATATGTTATCAATAAATAGTTTAAGAACGATTTGTCACTAAACTGCTTCACGTCTGGTCAAAAACGAATGCAAGTGAGCAGATTTAATGAAAAATGTTATTTCTTTAAACAACTTTTTTACATAGTTAACTTTGACACCCTGTAGCTTTTCGTGTGCTATCACAGGGTGACTACGAGATTATTTTTCTAAAATTTTAGGTCCTTCTCTACAACTCTACAATATATTTCATTTAAATACGGTCATTCAAAAATTACGAACAAATTTGTGTTTGACCCCACTGTGTGTTGCCTTAATAATTTAGCACAGAAAACTTTTGCTTGAAATATACGTTAGATGGCATGACCAATTTTATATTATTTTAAATTCTTTAAAAAGTACACATAATATTTTTTCCCTCAACCAATACCAACAAATTACTAAAACTACGTATGTGTTCGTTCTATAGATTATAAATGATTTTTACTAATACCAGGGTGAGGGATAACATCAGACAGAAGAAGTAGCATTAAGTTTTATTTTATTGTAGGAAAATAATAATGAACAACAAAAACACACAAAAAAAACTAAACTAAAAATTCTAAAAAAAAATATCCTTGGATTTCTTTACAACTTGCCCTTTTAAATAGACCCTTATCATTTTCATTTTTTTTTTTTATTTTTTTGGTTGTTTTGTGCAACAAAAACTTAAATGAAGAGTAAAGTATAAAGTACAAACAGTAAACAGCTAAAATAAGTAGATAGAGGGTGCAGCAATAACAAACACACAGACAAAAGAAGGACACTGTGACTATGGTCATGTAATATTACACATCTTTAAAATTGTGCCAAGAGCATGAAGAGAAACTGGGAAGGGAACTTTATATGTAATGGATCGTTAGGTTGTTGTTTTGTTTATTATTTGTTTGTTTGTTTGTCAGTTTATACATATTTAGCTTTAAAAGTAATATTTTTTTTGTGGTTGTTGCTGTTGTAAAATAAAGCTTTTGCAATTAGTACATTTACATAGCAACATTTTCAAGTGTGTATGTATGTATGAGTGCTGTGATTTGATCCTTTTGTTGAAGGTCGTTATAGATGTTGTGGCGGTCGCTTCATGTTGGTTTTATATATAATTTTTTTTTTAGTTTAGAATTTATGTTGCCAACATTTTATAATAAATGGTGTATGTGTGTTTTTGGTATATTGGTCTAACGTTTTATAGGTTTTAGATTATATTTAAAGTTTATTTTCTTATAATCTTATTTTGCTGCTGTTATTCTATTGATCCCCTTGATGTTTACGGGATAATGTAAAATTTTTCTTACAGTGTAATGTTTATTGTTTATATATATATTTTGTTTGTTATTTATATAACATGTCCTTAAAAATAAAATATTTAATACCAACATGTTGGTTTTAAAAAGAGACAGGATTTCGGAATATTTTTTTAAAAGCAAATGTACAGTAAAGCGGAGTTAAACAGCAAAATATATTTTTAATGTAATTTTTATAATAAAGATATTTTAATATAAATATTAATAAGGAGCTCTAAATTAGGTGATTGTTTATTTCCTTTTTAATATTATCTCGCAAAGGCTAGTTTTATCCTTCGAAACTAAATTATTTTTGCCTTATTTTATTTTTTATATATACCCTTTATAATATTGCTCATCAAGGTTTAGCTTTACTCTTCAGGACTGAAATTAATTAAAGAAAAGTTCCATGTGCTATTTGCTAACCCCTGGCTATAAAAATATAAACACATACATTTCTTTTTTTTTATTTATTTTGACTTTAACATTTATGGTCATTTATGGATTTGTAAAGGATCTTTATATTTTGTTTACCCATATTTATTTATATCTTTTAGTATTAGTATTTTTCCATAAATATATCTGTGTGTATGTGTAAATATATGTCAGTATGTTTGTTTTTATTTTCATGCTTTTACGTTGTTTGTTAAATATTTGAGCTTGTTAGGCCTGTAAATTTATGACCTAAAACACAGTTGGTGGTACTGGTATTTATGCATTTTAAACATTTATCAAAATGTTTTATTTTTTTTTATTTTGTTATTTCACACTGTTACTGCTGTCTCTATAACATAAATATAGTAGGTATATAACAAGCTCTCAAAAATGTTTATGTAAAAAAATAAACATTGAAAATAATCTAAGGATAACAAACAAATTTTGTGGTTAAGTAGGTTTTACCTATAAACATGTAAAGGTAATAAGTTACTTTAAGTCTTTTTTTTTAAATAAATAATTTTAAATAGGCTTCAAATATAAATGAAACAAATTTTGACGTGCAGAACAGGCCACAAATTGAACAGGGTGTAATTAATGGTAATTTATTAAAAGTTTTGCTAATTTTTTTAAACTTTTAGGGATTTTTTGAATAGAGTAAGAATTTTTTAGCCATAAAATTGTTATATTCCCATTTAAATTTTAAATACTGTCACAATTTTTTAAATGTAAAAAAGACTAAATTTTCAAAATGAATTTTCTCCTTAAAGAATTCAGATCTTTTGGCGATAGTTTTCTATAATATCCCTGCTAGCAATTGGGGCAATAGCACCGATCGCTCAGTAACAATAGAGTATAAATTGACACCTACTAGTGAACAAAGTTACAGTTAAGTACTAATTGACACCTAACAGTCTTCAAAGTTGCAGTTGAAAACTAGTTTAACCAGTGAGAGCTAATTAGCAACTCGCTTGGAATAACAATTTGTGGCTGAGTCATAAGGGCATAAAACTGTAAAACATGAGATAAGTAAAAGGTACCTAGGTTCGATTCAGGGTCCCGTCATAGACATTAACAAAAAAATATAAATTGTAAACATTTAAAAAAATAAAAAACAGTTTCCAATTTGTTTTAACAAAATTGTTTTATATTTTTTAATAATTCGGGTTAGTTCTGTGACCTGTCCCAAAACTGGTTAAAAAGGGTGAATTTCTCCCTCATAGGCCAACTCCATGTTAAAGTGACAGGTGCAGCTCATACAAAGTATTAGAACTAGAACCGGTCCCTGTTATTTTGGGCCAATATCGTGGCATAATTTGTGTTAGTTCTTTTCCCTCTAGGAATGTGAATCATGATAGGAAAAAGATTAAATTCTAAAAAAAACCTGTAGAAATTTTATAAAAGTGAAGAAACATTAATTTTTCAAAACCAACACACCTCGATATTTTTCAAGCAAAATTACAATTTTGTAAAAGTTATTGCATATTTTAGGGGCTTAACATTAAAATTCCTCATATAGCAAAATAAGGAACTAAACGAGATCAAGGTCTATTTTATGCCATCTTATATACTCTTCACCATCTTACCTACAAATAAAATATTAGCTTCCATAATGATTTCGTACTTTTGCCAAGGACTTGCTATAATTTTGTAAAAAATCATTGCATATTTTTAGGCGCTTGGCATTAAAATTCACCAGCTAGCAAAAGAAAATGAGCTAAACGAGATCGAGGTCTTCCTTTTATACTCCACCATCTTAGCGACAAATAAAATTTTCCCCTTAAAGTATGCTTTCATACTATTCAATTAAATATCTACATTACAATGCCTAACATACATGTTTGTGTGTGTATTTATATTATAATTATTTTTTAGTTTATGACCAAATTTGTAGGTTGATTCAAGAAATCAAAATTTTATAAAAATATTTTCAACCCATCTATATAAAAATAAAAAAATTTTCATCATCAAAAGTATTTTTTGCCGATATCTCATTATTGAAACGATTTAATTAATTTTTTCTTTTTCAAAAGAAACATTTAAGAAAAAACTTATTTTTTATCAAAAATCAAAAGTGCCTTTTGGCCGATAACTCAGTTATTATTCAACCGTTTTTTTTTTTTTAGAAGATAAAAAACTTCTTTGCAAAATACGAAGTCCCTAGCATAAACAAAGGCTTTGGTTTTTAAGTGTATCTCTGCTATTTATAAACCAATATTGCAGAATTTCCATAGCAAAATTCTCGAAAAAATTTCTGATCTTTTGATATAAATTTTATTCATGTCAGCTATTGTTGGACTTAATAAACGCCATTTCAACCGATACCCAAATGGAAGTACATGATTCTATCATCATCATTTCTTACAAGAATCCAAGAAAATATCAACTATTTTGCTCTCCGATGAAAATTGTGAAAATTACAAAGAATGTTACAAAGAATGTCATTCACAATATAATCTTTAAAATTATATCCTGTAATTTGATTATAAATTTTATATATGAATGACAGACGGAAGGACAGACATCACCAAATTGATTCAGCTTGTAATATTGTTGCGTTTAGTGTATTTTAATTTAGAAACAAACGCGTAATTCTCAATGCACTACAGTGATTTATGTTTAAACTCTGTATTTTATTTCCAAAATTTCTGTAAAAATTTTACCCTATTTCTTGAACATTCTGATAGGGTTCCTAAAAGATTTTGAAATTAAAAATAAATTTAAATTGTACGTACAAATATATTGTTAAGCTTTCAAATTTACTAAAAAAAAACTCACTTTTATAAATACATCCCCCTCTTTGCTAAAGCTTTTGAAAATCTTTTTTTTTATATAATCAGTCAGTTAAAAATGCGCGACCGATTTATTTCTGCTGAGGCTGCTAGGTTTAATTTTTTATTTAATGTATTAATTTATATACCAAAAAAAGCTCTTGGGAACCAAATAAACGTCTTCCATTTAAAATTTTAAATGATAAATTTAATTTTTTTTTTTTTTGAAATTGGCCATTTAGTAGTTGAGTTAAGCTTTAAGCTTAAAAAATTATTAAAACTATTATAAACAAGTTTTAATTTTTTAGGCAGGTTTATTAAAGCTATATTAAGCTTAATATAAATCATTTTAATTTATTTTTCGATAAAGCTTTCATAAAAAATATAACCCTTCTCAAACCAAAACATTTCTTTTTAATATTTTTTTAAAAAGCTTTAAAAATCTAACATTAAGTTTCCCCCGTTACATATAAAACTTTTCACTTTATTAACTTTTTTTATATAAATATATATCTCTACATAAAAGCTTTATGATTTAACTTTATTTAATTCTCAATTATTAATGACCTGATGGTGTTTGCTTATAAAGATCAACTCGTAAACACTTTTGGTGTCCAAGCTTTACGGTTGCCAAATTAAATAAAAAATAAAGTAACATAAAAAATGATTATTTTAAATTTGTTGGCTAGAGTTTTGTGCTTTTTTTTACACTCAGAAATATACTAGAAATATTTTTGGCTTCAGTTTTATAAGTTCGTTAGTTTTTGTTTGTACTTTAATTTCATTTTGAATACATATGTATACATAAGTTCTTATACAATTTATTGTTGTTTTTGTTGCTCTTGTTGTTTGTATAGTTTTATAAAATTAGTGTAATTTGAATTTTATTAGGAAACCACAAAAGAAGAGCTTTAACTAAATTTATATTTTTTTCTTTTGTAGTTTTTTTTTTTAGTTGGTTTTCTTGTAGTTTATTTAATATAGACTATGTGAACTTTTATATTTACATGTGTTTTTGGTATTATTTTTTTCTTTTCTTTTTTTATAAAACAGAAGTTGTGTATATGTGTATGTATTTGTTAGTAATTTTCTTACCAAAAAGGCTTTATTTAATTGTAGTTTTATTGGACTTAACTTTTTAAAACAGTTGGCACAAAATAGCACAACATTAATTTGAATATATAAATAAACTAAATAGAAAATAAAAACAAAAACTTTAAATATTAAAAACAAAAAAAAAAAAATCTTGTTTAATCTAAATGTGTCATCGTTAAGAAAATGCACAACAAACGGAAATTAGTTGTTGCTTCTTGTTCGTTGTATAGTTTTAGGGGCAGGCATAAGAGCTTTTTACAGTTTTTAAGTTATTAATTGAATGAACTAAATTTAGGTTTAGGAGGTGGGCTTTAAATGTAACATTTGATAAATTGTATAAAGAAAATAATGCTTTATTTAACTAATTTTATAGTTTTAAGGTTTTGAGAATTTTTGAACTTAATAATTCAATTAATAAAAAAGATATAATAATTTTAATAACAATTATAAAAATAATAATAAACGTGCTATTATAAACTATTAATTATTAAAAAAAAAAGCAATAAAAGTAAAAATAAAATTTCTAAAATCTTTTTCACATTTAAAGATGTATTTAATTAATTTAAAATAAAAAGCTTTTTTCATAAAATAAAAGCTTTTAATTTTTTAACGCTTTTTAAATAATTGAAACTAAATTAATTTAAACTAGATTGTCCAAGCTCAAACATTTTTTTTATTTAAATTTTTTTTGTTCAAGTTTTAAATTAAAAGCACTTTAAAAGGTCGTTTCTATAAAGCTTTTCAAATAATTGAAACTTAATTAATTTGAATTATATTAACAAAAGCTTTTATATATTTGAGTTTTTAGAGCACTTTTTCTAGTTACTTATAAATTTTTACTTTTTGTTTAAAATACTAAATATAAAAAGCTTCTAGTTAAAAAGAAAAAATCTTAAGATTGTCAAAAGATTTTAAATCGTTTAAGTTTTTAATACATTTTTTTAAAAAACTTTATAAATTATCTAAAAGTTTTAGAATATTAAAAAATATATTTTAAAACATTTTAAAGCTAACTTTACTGCCTAAGGGCAGATATGTTTTTACAATTTCATAAAAAAGCTTTAGTTTATTTAAAAATATATTTTAAAACTTGTTTATGAAAACTTTCTTACCTAAAAGCTTCTTCTTGTTTTAATTAAATAAATTATATGATCACTTAAAATCGTTAATTTAGTTTAAAGCTTTTTTTATAAAGCTTTTCGTTTAGATACTACAATATTTTTATAAAGTTTACAGTAACATATTTAAATAATATTGAGAAAAAGCTCTTAAATTTAAAATTATAATTCCTTGAAATTTTGTAAGAAATTATATGATGAAAAGCTTAAACTCTTATTTTATTTATAATTAAAACTTTTAAAACTTTCTATAAAGCTTTTAAAAAGCGACTAAACTTTTTGATGTGAACATTTTTGACTTGTTACGAAATTTAAATCCCTAGATTAAAGAATCAAATCATAATCTCTATAAGCCTTTTTAACAACTAAAGGTTTATAAATGTTTTAAATAAAGAACGTTCATTATATTAAAATTAAAGCTTTTAAAAGGCTTTTTAACATATACATAAAAACTAGACTTTTCACTTAGATATTCAAATTAAATTTTCGAGAGATTAACAGATTTAAACCATTTAAAGCTTTTTTATATCATAGGACTTATAACATTTTTTTTAAGTCGGAATTTATATTTCAGCTAATGCTTTTACTTGAAAAATATCACTTTAGGTAGCTTTTTTGACTTGTTAAATATATATATATATATATATATATATATATATATA
>MINK01173560.1:0-21833 GCA_001735545.1 Phormia regina
TAGAAACATCGTCCCAGTTCACCAGTTTAGTTTTCGTGAAAAACACGGAACCATTGAACGAGTAAAACGTCTAACTGGAGAGATTAGGAAATCTTTGTCGCGTATGGCACAAAGGTTTAATATATAAAATTAAATGTTTACTACCACCATGTACCTACAACGTGCTGGAATCTTATCTATCTGACCGTCTGTTAAGAGTAAATAGAAGAACATAATATAAAAGCGGGTGTTCCACAGGGAAGTGTTCTTGGACTTACACTCTATTTAATTTACACTTCTGACTTGCTTACATGCGATGTACTAACTATATCTACATTTGCTGATGATACCGCAATAATCAGTTAACATGAAAACCCACAATTAGCATCTAGTCAACTAGATATTTACCTCCGGCAGTCAACCAAGACTAAGCCTTGACAATAAAGTCATCCTGTATAATACCACAATAAAACCAATTTGGACTTATGGCATCCAATTACGGGGTACTGCCAGTAATACCAGTATTGATATTATACAGAGGGAACTATGACGGGTGCACCATGGTACATAGGAAATGAGGTAGGTACTTAGAAGTACCACTGGTAAAAAAAGAATTTAAAAAATTCATTAAAAAATATATCCAGAAACTTTAAAATTATCCAAATCCACACTCTAGACTTCTTGCTGAAGTGCAGCCGTATTCAAGGCTTTGTAGAGTCGACCTACCGTCCCGCCAATGAGAGGCCAGTTTGCAACTTAGCTCTCCTTAGAGAACTTAACATTGTACATTTCTCTATTACGACTATAGCAAATTCAAATCCAATCAGCCGATCGAAAGTTACATATTTATATAAAAAAAAAACGATTGCAAGATTGATTAGACATTGAACACTAAACAACACGATTTCGTGTTTAATTTTCTCAGAAGTTATTACTTTTTTTGAAAGTAATTAATAAGACGACAAATTTTTATGATATTCTCGATGAAAGAGTCGTCAATGGACATGTGGCCTGCTGGGTTACTAGTTGTTTCTGTTTGGTGGTACCAAAGCAGAGTTTGTGAGCTAAAATTAGGCACCAGCAGAATGGACTACGTATTTGGCTTGTCGCTAAACACTTCATTAGCATTCGTTGGTATTCTTTTTTGCTTCGTAGAAAACTAAACACATATAACTGAAAGTATCAACACGCAAAAAAAAATATATATATATGGTTAAATGTAACACCAGCTAATATGGTTGAATCACACAAATAATATTGCTGATCTGCAATCATATTTTTGTTGTATATGTACTTGATTCATATATAAATAAATACTGTTGATATACAACCATATTTTTGTTGTCAATATCGTATTCTCTTGGCATTGTAATACAATAAAACCATATTTCGTAGTTATGTATAAGAAAGCTACAACATTATTCCATATCCTAGAAACAGCCTTCGGATTATGGTACTGTCGATGATTCCTACGAATTAATTTTACTCTCTTTATTATTTCATTTAATTTTTTATCAGTAATAGAAACACTTCAGTGGAGTTATTCAACACAAATAGTAAAAAAATGACGGCAGGTGTGAATTAAATAAATTGCATTTAGATAAATGTTCTAGACAAACAGCACAATGCACAAGTTTTTAATATTTACACAAAAATATAATTGTATTGTATTAAATATTTATACAAAAATATGATACAAAAAAATAATAATAATACTCGTTTCGTTTAATTTGCCATAAAATGTTTATTTCAATAAATTGACCAAAACAGCTGCTGTTTTATTGAATGGAAAACATGTTAAATTAATCTCCAAAAGATTTATTTATTTTTATTTTTGTCCTCTTTTAATGGGAGTTTAAAAAAATGAAAAAAAAAAATACACAATTTCCGCTTATTTTAATTTTTCAAAGCTAAAAATTGGCTTTTAAATACCTACAACAATATTTGAAAATAAATTTTAAAAACAATAACAACAATCATTATAATAATATTTACTAATAAAAAATTCAAAAGATAAACACATTTCATAAAAAAATACTAAAAAATATAAAATATTTTTGGGGTAAAAATATTTATGAAAATGATATTTTTTCAAACAGCCCTACTCTCTCTCCCCTTGCCAACGTTTACATTTTTATACGACTTATTAATCCTGCCACCAACACGTGCTGTTTTCGAAACAAAACGCACTTTTCAATAAATACTCTCTGGTTATTAAAATACTAAAAGAAAGTGGAAAAAATACCAAAATATTTAAGGGATTTTTCTTTATTTTATTAGCAGTTTTTAAGAAAAAAGAAAAAAATGCCACAAAATCTTATTAAAAGTGTATCTGAGATTATTTGCATTTGTGTGTTGTTAGATTAGCAATATCACAAATGAGATTTGTTAAATCAAATTTAAAATTGTTGGCTTTTCCCTAAGTACATTAAAATGGGAATTATGAAAAGTTTAGCGAAGAATAATTTTATTATTTTGACGTTTAAAATGTCAAGAACAGTGAAATACTTTCGCAGATGTAAGTAATGATTGAAACAGCATGAGTTCGAAAAAATATCGTATTAATTTATTTATTATTTTTTTTTTTGTCAATTCGGATATAGGGTATTGATAAGTATTAAGCCTCTAGACCATTTTTTTTAATTGGCTCTAGTTATAGCGATAAATCGTAATTTGCAAAATTAGGAAGACTGCACTATATCATATTGAAACCTATCTCGAAAACTATTTGTTTCATTTTATTCAAAAAAATATCTATTAATTCTAACTACAATTATCTTCAGGTATTTCTTACTTCTTACTTTTTTAGTTCTAAAATATTTTTATAAAATTTAATAAATCTTCAGAAAAAATGGTTTCATATCTCGATATTTGTTGACCGTATTAAAAAGTAGTCTAAAAAAGATTTGTGGATAATTTCAATTTTTTAATAAAATCAGAGAGGTGGTTTTCGCGATATACTGCAATATATAGTGTAACATCCCTAATTTTACAAATCGCAGTTTATCGCGAGAACTAGAGTCAATTCGAAAAAAGTGGATTAGAGAAACCCCGTGCGCTTAAATAGTATTTTACTGTGTAATGAAAATATTTCGGTGATAGACGGCATATTAGTTAAGTTAGGTTATGCTGGCAGCTGCCCTGTGCTTAGCTCTCTTACATTCAGATTTGGTCTTCTGATAACACGAAGAAGGTGGTTCGTCACAACGAATTAGTTCAATCCGAAAGTTGAACAAATTTGTCTATAACTCTTTTAGGCTAAAAAGTCGATGTCTTTAGCTCTCTGATTGGGCAATTTCAGAGAACAGTGGTCATAATAATACCATGTATGCCGAAGCGTCCTGTGATAACTTCGATAATGTTCGATAATGACAGACCAAATAGCGGCGTGTGCATTGGTCTTCCGATAAGGACCATAATTTCCTGGTCTCTATGCATGTGGAGTCTGTGGTTCTTCTCTTTATGGCCTTAAGATGCATTTCGGGTGATATAACTATTAACATATCGATAATGGTGGCCCAATAATATACCATAAATATACTATAAATACGCAGTTAACATAAATGCTTCTATGTCCCTTAACTTTAGAATGACTCGCAATCTCTTCAAGAGGTATACGGTATTTATAGACAATTTTCGATATGGTGTTCACTCCCGATAGGAAGCTTAAAGCCGCTTTGCTAAGTATTAGTAAAAATACGAATATATTCGTTCGATATTTTCCTATACTGAATCCATTGCACGACTGTTTAGATAGCCATGATCTCGGCCTTAATGACACTACATTAACTAGGTAGAGTGTGAGAAAATTTCAAGTCTAGCTATTCAGAGAATATGCCAGTACCAACCCTATCCTCTGATTTTGAACCACCCATAAACATTTGAATTTCTTCCACGGTAGCATACATTATTCGGAATGTGTACCTTTAACTCAGGATCGGACAACTGTTTTGGTATTAAATAATCAATCGTATATTTTCAATATATCACCGAAAATACTTGACCCTATCCTTGATATTTTCATGTTCCATGTTTATCGCCGTGCGTGGAACAGTCTTCTTGGCTGCGTTACCTGGTGAAAGCCAACAGAATATAATGAACATAGCCTTAGATGGCATCTTTGCCACTATCGACATATCATCTGCATATTTAATAGTCTTGCAGCTGTTCTTATCCATGGCTTTAAGTAGAGTGTTAGTGTTAATGTTCTATAGCAAAGGAGATTGTACACCACTTTGTGATGTTCTAATTGCATATTGTACTCAATGCGCCTAAAGTTGAGCAATTCAATCCTCAGTTGCTTCACAGCACCAAGGACTGATTCTGATATTGTTGAAAGTACCTTCTATATCAAAGCTACATGTGTATATCCTTATAGTGTAGAGATTTTTCTATGTGCCAAACAAGAGTATGCAACGCAGTCTCGGTATATTTAACCTTTATGTAAGAAAGGATGATCGTTTGCGCCAAGGGATGATCTTTCCAGAGTTTTAAGTAAAAAAGAAGATAGACTAATTGATCTAAAGTCCTAAGCGTTAGTATTTGATGTCTTCTCGTCTTTCGGGATAATGACAATTTTATAATTGATGGAACCTGTGAGGATGTAGACATGTTTTGAATAATTTCACTAGGCAACAAGTTTAGCTATAATTTTTTTAGCAAACAATTATATAAATAACTTTTTGGCCTAATTGCATTTTTAGGCTTCTTCTAATAAAGAATTTATTGTAACTCGGCGTTTTTGCTTACAAATGTCATGGTATTAGTTTTGGATAATTGCACAAAATTCTTTCCGTAACGTCGAATCTACATTTGAGAAATTTATATCAGGCCAAAGGTCAAATTTTTGTTTGAGTTGAAGATAATTATTTATCTCTGTCAATTATAGGAGAAAAGATATATCATAATAAACCATGTAAAAAGTACCAACAACACTCAAGTTGGCATCTTTTACCAAGCATTATCAAGACAAAGTTGTCGAGCTCGAGCGCTGACAATTTTCTTTTAACGCTGCATTAATACTGACAAATTCAGTCTACATTAGAAAAAATTTTATCATGATAAAGTTTTGACATTTGTCTTGATAAAAATGTGTCTAATGTAGACTCAAAGTAAATAAACGGAACATCAACATCGCATAAACAACGAACTAACCCGGTCTTTAGGTCGCTCTACGTTTTAACGTGACAGGTATAAGAACAATGTTGACAGCATTTCATTTCAATATAAAAACCAAATCTGTGTTTAAAAATTGTTTTGTTGTTTTCTCTATATATCAAATAATGCTAAAATTATAACCTTCATTGTATTTCAAAACAACAACATTAGGAAATATTATAAACTAATAAAAAACCGAAAAAAAAGAAAACAAAATAATTTTTTTCCGTATATTTTTTTTATATTTTCCATAAACTTTAAAAGAAAATCTAAATATTTATTACAAAAGCGGCAATGAGGGTTGCTAATATGCCTTACGGTCAGATAAGAATTCAATACAATAGCTACGAAAAAAAACAACAAGAAAATACATAGATGGAAAAAAGAAAAAGGAACCTGATACAAATGTGCCATTGTGCTAAACTTAAATTGTACGTTATAAATGGATTATTGCAATTAGCCCTTCATTTCCCCCCTTCGTTTCTCTTTTTTTCTTTCATTTAATGGAAATTTTCTTTTCTATGTAGATTTTAACAGAAAATAAGCTGAATTAAAATGCAATAGGTAAAATTGAGGAAAACAAATATACATTAAAAGGGAAAAAGCTAAAAATAAAAACAACGAATAAAAAGTCATCATCGTAAGAACATGGAAATCATAAAAAACGTTGTTCATATTAAAAGGAAATTCTAAAAAAAACATAAACGTTGGTGAGGGATAATTTTGATTTTTTTTGTTACAATACTTATGTTGGATTTATAGTTGATTTTCTTGTCGTGACAGTGGGTGGCCATCATCGACATCTCAGCTACAGTTGTAAATGTAATTGCCATCACTGTCGTAGTTAGTGTGATTATTTTTGACTACACTGTAATTATTTTGAGAATATTATAGACTTTATTTAGACATAGTTTAATATCAGTCATAATTTACTCTTGGTATTGTATGGAAATGTCAGGAAAGGGGCATTGTAATATCGGTATACCTATGTAAAGTGGGAAATTTTCTGAACTTAAATTTGTAAGTTCTTAATCTTTTATCACGTGTTGAATAGATTCCAGAGCACTACTTTAGGGAACACGTGTTTTTACTTTAAATGCTTCAGTCACAAAGTTATCTCTAAATGATTGGTCGCAAAGATATTACAGTTTTTGAGTATAAGTTGTAAAAACATTTAATTTTATATATCAAACTTAGATTATATACTTTTCGAAAGTTTGTACTACAGTTAAGAAGATGACTCTCCAGTCTAATTATTAACCTGTTAAATTTTTCCCTGCTTTTCCTGAAAACCAAACTGATGAACTGAAGTTATAATTCTATCACATAAGATTAGCATGATTTTAATTTTTATTACTTTTTTAAATAGCTTCAACAGACAAGAAAGTAGACTCCTTCTATTGTGCAAAATTTTTTGAAGATCGGACCATAATTGAGCATAACTCCCATATAAGATCCAATTTCGGCAATCACCCAAAAGTGGATAAATACATGTGAATCCTAGTATCGACGTAATATTCTGTATAAATATTTTTATTTTACACTCACTACATTCAAAAATATTTATTTAATTTCAATTATAAAAATGCCTCCGATTTCTGTAAGTGTAATAATATTTCTGTAGTTATAATATTTCATTGTCGTCAAAGTCATTGTCTTGTACTCGTTGTTTAATGTTTCTCTTTTAGGAGGTTTTGTTTTCGACCATTCTGCGGCTTTTCTTTCATTCCCTTTTTCTTCATAAGGATACAGTAGAATATACTTCAATGTATTTATAAGTATTTTTAATGTTTTGTATTGCACAGTCTGAATTGTTATTTCTTTTTTTAAGATTTTTTTACCCGAAAAATGAAAAATTATGTAAATTTTTCCAATAACTGTGTTTTAATGCATTTAAGAACTCATTTTTCATAATGTTTATGTTGGTTTTTTTCTTTTACTTAGTCTGCTATGTATAAAGTATTCTAATGTAGATTTTTTTTCTTGCTAATGTGGGTTGATTTTATTTTTTATTTAAAAGCTTTTGTTATTGTTTGTTTGTAATAAAGCCATTAAAATCGAAGGTACTTTTCAGGAAATTTTTTGAGGTTGACTTTTAAATATTGTGGAATATTATTGGCAAGAGTTTGCACAAAATTAAAATAATAAATACGAATATTGAATATATTTTATTGATACTTTTATTTTTATGCCACCTTAACGCGCAGCTCTTTTTTCCCCTTGTGAGTCCAAAAATATTATATAATTTTTATGGGTACTACTCGATCTATATACCTTAGTCTAAGCTTTAGATAAAAATATTTTTACAACTTTTGAATACATTTACTTAATAACTGCATTAAATATGCGAATATTAATATTTCGTAGAGGATCTATCGTACCTCCTGGCCCTATCCGTCCTATATTTGTTTCACCAATGCAATATTTTTCGTATAAAATTTGAAGCCTCTCACCATAATAGTGCTTTAGATATGACCTTAATAGCAGTTAGTTTGCATGGGAGCTATCATTTCCCCTAGTCCTACCTGCCCCAATTTTATTATAGATCATGAGGGTTGATGGTGAAGTTAATGTTAAAACTTTTTTGGAATATTTCTTAAAATACACGGTATTTAATATTTCATTTTCGTATCCGTTCTAATTTTATTTTATATTTAAAAATCAATGAGAAAAATGCCCGGCGGATAACAATTTCAATTTTTAAATAATAAAACAAAATTTTACGATTTTATTATATGAGTTCTTAATATATATGATAAGTAATATTTTCTTCTCCAGCTCCTATCGACAAATAAAGTAGCCTATTTGACTTTTGCAGCTTTCAGGATGATGTCGTGAAAATTTCTGGGAAATTGGTTCAACAGATTAGATACAAACACACATTTATTTGTATATGTGTAGATAACAATTTTTTCCTGTGTGCTTCGCAACACTTCTGCTTCCTTTACTAATATTTACTTTAAATGGGACTCATTCACTCTATTCGAAGATTGATATGAACATTACTTCTTCAATTTTTAAAGACATTAAGACATATGGATGCTGCTCCTTCCCAAGCCCAATCTGACCTATTTTTATTTTATCAATGCAAAATGACAAGAATGTTTTTATATAATTGAGAAGTTCTCATTATAACAGTTTTAAGATATGTCATTAAACATTTGTTTTGTAAAGGGAGTACCATTTTCACCGGTATACCTGTTCCTTTTTCATTCTAAATGTTTTTAGAAATAGATCTGTAATTGCAGATTGACTTATTAGATTTGTATATAATATGGTATCGGCGTAGCAGTGCAGTGTTAAGTTTGAAAGGGGGAGCAAACAGACCCCTCAGGTGCGGAGCTGAAGATGTTTAAAGTGGAGTACCTTTGATATACAAATTTATAAATCAATTGCCAATTTTTGAAGACCTATAAAAAACATGATTGCATGTCGTATTTATCTCTTATAGTTTTTGAGTTATTTGTGTTATTTAAGTTCAATTTTTTCATGTCTTGGTCCGTATTTACGGCCGTTTTATCTTTAGCTAATTAAAGAACAAAATTATTTATTGAATAAAATAAAAAGTCGATATCCTTACCGAGTCCGATTTTCTACACTCTTTTTAAAATGAAACAAATAAAACTTAATTAAAAAAACTACGATACACAATGGTTCTAAAACGATTTTTTGAAAATAATTCTTTGAAATATCTCAGTAAAAAGACGGCCAAAGTTGGCGATTTCGGGTAAGTATTTTTTTTTTTTTGAAAAATCGCCAAAAATTTATTCATTCATTTTAGCCTCGTTTTTTTTGTTACTTGACAGGCTTAATATTACCCCTGATAATGTTTCAAAATAGAGGTTAAAAAAGTTTAAAAAAAATCTAGATAATAATGCTGCTAGAATCATATTATAAGAATCCATTAAAAAGCTATATTAATCTGCAACTGGAACTTTAAAAAAATTTAAAATTTTGTTGGTGTTTTTCCAAAAAGGTCACAATATTTATTAACTGAAAAATTGGTTTTTGTTCCGGGCTTCATATATTTTTCTAACGATTTTCGAAGTATATCCGGAAAAGTTTGGGGTAAAGATTTGCCAACCAGCACTTTTCAAATATTGTCAATGTTGATTTTTTGTTAAGCTGAAATGATTTAACATTATTTCAATTATATAGCTCCTCATTTAAATTCAAAAAGTAAATTTTTTAACACGTTTTATAGGGATTGGGGTTTTGGGTATTTTCGTTTACAAAGTGGACTTTTTTTTAATTCTCCGATTTCAAAACATGTTTATACATATGATACTGAAATTTAAATAAAATATCACTATTCGTTTCAAGTTTGTTAAAGTTTAAATATTAATTTTATTGAACAAAAATGTTCAATTTGAAGTCTTTAAAGAAATTCTGCGATAAAATTACATTCCAGAAAGCTTTTTTTTATGAATTTAAGATCTTAATATTATAAACTTTTAGATACTTAATATTTGTATAAAAAGTTTATACTTTTGCTTAATATCTCACAGAAACTGGGCCTCCTCTAGCTAAGCTACATCTCATACATTTCTATGGCAAGATGGTAAACTTTGGAGAGACACCCACTAACCCCCTGACAAGCTAGAAACCCGTAAGCCACCAAATTAACTTGAAAATACCTCTCCTCCGACCATGAGAAATTTTGTTAGGATATCCACAAATGTTTAAATGTTACAGAAATTATTTCCAAAAAACACTGTGCGATGTTTATGATATTAACCCTAAGTTTTTACCAAATACTAATCAAATACATACAATAAATATCCGGTAGGACAAATTATATCGCCTATAACGAAATCTCTTTGTAATTCCCTTAATATTTATGGACATACTGAACAGCATTAATGTCATGACCATTTAATTCCAATTTAAATATATTCAAATTCATAATTCAAGTGCGTGTTAAAAACATTTCAAGACCAATTTTTATTTCTTTGTATAATTTTTTGCTTTTTGCCAAACATAAGAAAAATGCTCATGCAAAAATCTGCATACGTAATAACAACCATCATCATCATCATCATCGGCCAAAGCCAGATAATAGAAGAGATTTTAAAATGCTAATCCATATCAAAGATTTTGTTGTATTTTGTATTTAAACAAAATAACAGACATTAAATATAATAATTTAAAATTTACGCCATTTAAAATGACTATAAAATAACCGATTAAATCATTATTCACAAAACACAAATAATAATATTTATAAAGAAAAAAACACATACATACAAATGGACATAAAATAAAAAAAAAGTTGGACAAAAACTAAGTAAAGTTTAATAGGCATGAAACTAAATTCGATTGCGTGTAGACTGCGGCTAAAGATGAACATTAAAACTAAAAACTAAACACAGAAATAAAAAGTAAGAAAAAAATCAAATACAATTCTCAGATACAAAAAGTGAAATAAAAAAAATCAGTGAATTGATTTCAAAGATTCTCTTAGTAGACATTTAACATGAGTTTTACGTGTTTCGACAACATTAATTTGTTGGCAAACGTATCAGGAGTATGATGCTGCAACATGTTTGTTGCACAGTTTCTTTTCGTCATCTACTTTGTTTTCAAACGATGCGTTGCAACACTTTTGTTTAAAAATATTTGCTTTAAGATTTCAATTTTTTTGTTGCTTTGTTGTTTTGTTGGTTTTTTTGTTGTAAGAAAATAAAAATTGTTTGTAACCTGTCAACATTGTGATGATTTAGAACCCATCATAACAATATATGGTAACAATAACAACAATAATACTCGTATAAGAATACTTCCTTTTAACGGACGTGATGCGTAAAAGTGCATAAAAAATTAAGTGGTGGAAAATGTGACCAACTATTTAAGTATTTTGTCTGAAAAAAAAAATAAATAAATAAATAAATAAACAAAGTTTTACTATGGGTGAACTGGCGACATATATTATTTATTATACTCAGCATATACAGATACTCATATACAGATTTTGCATTACATATAAAACGTGCCGAAAAATCATTTAAAACCCCCATAAACGATATATTTTCTGGGTTCTGTTTACATGTCTACTTATTGAAAGCAAGATTGGTCTCGAATGGGACAACGTAGGGGAACGAAATTTTGCACAAATTGTTGGAGGGACGAGGAAATCAAAAATAGGAGTGGTCCATCTACTTATCGTTGAAATTAAAATTTTATCCTTCAGAATTCAATTCTTATATTTTAAGCAATAACAACTTGAAAGTTAGTGTTACGCCAACAGCATAAGTATGGACCAGCACGATAAGTTTGGACCAGCACTTCTTCTAGGTACTGCAGAATGCACACAATTTTGAAAATAAATCAAAGGAGTTTACAATGTTAAGTTTAAAAGGGATCCCAAATGACTCCTCAGAGGAAGACCTAAGGGGGTTTAAAGCTGGGTACCTCTTCTATAAATATTACATGACCTATTTATCTCTTACAGTTTTCGAGTTATTTGCGTTTGAATTTTTAAGTACCTAAATTTTAATATAATTTTTATTTTTTTATGTTTAAGAACAAAATTATCTGTTGAAAGTATTAAATAAAATTTGAATTCAGAATCTTTACCGAGTCTAAAAATTTTGAATTTGAAAATTATCAAAATTACGATTTTTTTTTGCCGAAAAAGTGTCTTCACTCCTTTTTCTCTAAAATAAAATTTTCTTTAACAACATATAGCAATTATATACCCTTTTGAAAGGTGTTTTTAAAGAGATAACTTTAAACTAAAAACGAAGCGCAGTAATTCAAGCGCTTAAGGTACGCACCCTCCCGAAATTGACCCATTATATATAGTCTATATTTTTTAAAATCGCAAAACACGAATCGGTAAACAGAATGAAGTTTACAAAACTGTAATATGTATTTAAAAATGTTCTACTTAAATCTAATGGTATTCGCAAAAATGTGGATTTTATAGCCGAAAATATAAAAAACTCATTTTTGGAATTTTCGGCGATTTTATTGACGAATTATGGGATTAATTTTACAAAAATCTTAAAATTTTATTTACTCTCTCAATGTTTGGGTACCTTAGAACGATTCCCAGAAGTTGATTTATATGATCAGTTATAGTCCGATTTGTAGTGCTCACCTTTTTGTATCAAATATCTTATTAATACTAAAATTTGTATAGGATTATATCGCTAAACTAATTTTCAGAATAAAGTTTTTTTGTGCGATCATAATGAAATTTATTACACAGATTTATTATATAGAACTTTTCTGTACCAAATTTGTTTAAATTATTTGCTGTCTTAAAGGTATTTATAGCAGTTAGGGGGCTCGTCATTGTAAAAAATAAAAAAAATATTATTTATGTCAAATTTTAATAAGATTACCTTAAAATTCGACCAGTACTTTCTTCACAAGTTTAATATGGATAGCCAGCCAGAGGGACGCACATTTTTTTTATCGTTTTAGGAAGTGATTCTGATTTTAACGGTATATTGAAAGGTGGTGCGCTTTCTATAAAATATATTGATTTAATCATTTTCCATATAATTAATTAACAATTCATCAACTAAACAATGTAATTTAGATGAATATAACCTAGTTTATACCTTTTTGCAATTATAGAAAAATTTTTGGAATTTTTTATACCCTACTCCACCGTATGTGGTTGGAGTATTATGCGTTTGTGCTGATGTTTGTAATGCATATAAATAATTATCCAACACCCACCTTAAAGTATACTAATCGACTCAGAATCACTTTTAAATCGATCTAACGATGACCGTCTGGCTGGACGCTAAAAACCCCTTAAAAATGAGAATATTTTAATGAAATTCGGTGAAAAGAATATCTATACAAGTATTCATATTTCTAATTCTAATTTTATGAAGATCGGTTCTAAATTGACTTTAGCTTCCATATAATCCTTTTCTCAGGAAATCACTTTAACGCGCATAAATCCCATACGAATCTTAGTATAAATTTAATATTCGACACCAATAACATTCTTATAAGTATAAATGACAGTGAAATATTTTACGACGATCGGTTCATACTTGGCCATAGCTCCCATGCAGGAACCAATTTCTGGAATCACCCAAAATTTCATTAAAGCTTGTGAGTTTTGTATCAACGTAATATTCTTTATTCGTTTTCTTTTCTGTTTATATTTAATGCATGTATAGGTTCATAATTGACCCCTTCCGGAATTTTGGTAAACATAGGTAATGGCTTAGGGTATCATAGTGACGGGACCAACTATATATTTTTCTCTCTTTTTTTTTTCTGAGAAACTACAAATAATTTTTCTTAAAAAAACCTTTGTTAATTAAGATATTCGGTGAACATAAAACTTATCGTATAAAATAAGAAAAAAACTGTAGTATTTATACTAAAGGAAACCTGATATTCAATACATACTCCATTTTTTCTCAATGAAAAAATGATAAGAGATAAATAGGTCTTATAAGGGCCTACAACAATAATATGTAAATATATTCGAAATCGGACGATAAAAAAATTTGTCAAGCGACTTAACATTGTTCATGTCAGAGGTACAAAATTTTAGCGCTACACCTAATGAGTCAGTTGGGATCCTCTAACCCATTCCAAATTTTACATTGCACAATCCTCTGCTACACACGTATAACATTTCACGCAATTCCAATCACCCGATCAGATGTTACACATATATTACAAAAAATGTTTGATTCTGCCCCACTGTGCATTGGGAATTTCTATTTTATGATACGTTAGTTAATGATACATTCTTAATTGTTGGTTAAATGTTAATTAAATAAATTAAAACTGTATTTAGATCAATATTTTTAAACACAATTTCAACAAAATAATATTAAAAACAAACAAATGTTGCCAAATATTAAATATTTTAAAGTCTAATTCAATTCTTTACTCTATACTAATTATAGCATTAAAACATTGTATTTTATTAATGTGATACGCTGAAATTGTTAGCACGAACCACAATAACCATACAGTAGCAACCAATTCTTAATGCAACTTTTAACAAAAAGAAAATAAAATAAATTAAAAAAAACTCCAAAGACACAATAAGAGTAATAATAGGAAAAAGACTTTTTCGAATAATATAAAAAAATTTAATTTCTTTTTGTGGTTTAAATATTATTGCTTGTTCCCTCACAACATTAACTCAAATCATTTGTCGGCGAACATAAATACAACACAAAGTCACCAAAAGTCATTAATGAAACCGAAACCCAAGCACAACCACAAGATGCTTTTGTTGATGTTACTCTACGTTGCATCATTGTTTTCTTTGCTGATTATATGTGCGGTTAAAAGCTGACATTGTACCATCGACCCGTCCTTCACTCCCTTGCCAGTGTTTTGTGAGAGCAAAAAAAAGGTGTTTAAACAATAAAGCTTTAAATGCTGACAATTTTGTATTTTTTGTTTTTGGCCACATTTTGAACTTGTTTTGTTTTTACACATTGTGTGCGGCCTTTTTAACACTTTCATTATTTAAGTGAATCTAAATCATTTTTAAGATTCCATTAACTGTTTTATATGTGTATTTCTCTCAACTTCTTTGGAAGTCCTTTTAAATACCTATAGATGTTTATTTTGCTACGAAATTTATGTTTTCAATATATTGTTGCATATTCGTTGTTTATGGAAAAATCACTTTGTTGTTTTGCGAAGGTGTTGCTTTAAGTACGGACAGGCCAATTAAATGTTGCAACAACAAGTGAATAATACTGCCACACGAGACAACAGAGACAAACACAAAGAAAAAAAAATCACATCAAAGGTGTTTAGCATACCGCTTTGTAATTAAAATTAATAAATTAGAGTTTAAAATTATTGGCTTTAGACGTTTTTTTTTAATCCATAAAGGCGAATTTCAATTAATACTTACATATGTATGTATATATGTAAGTAGGTTTAGGTAATATTTTATAATTATTGGATACAATATCAATAAGGCTTAGATTTTATTATTTTAAAAATATATATTTCAATTCTATTAGCTTCTTAACTCATTACTTGGCAACCAAAGTTTTTGCTGGGTAAATTAAAAAAATTTCATGAAATTTTTACTTTTCTTACCCCGCTTGCTTCTGTGCACCTCTTGTCCACAAACATAAAAGTTGCAGCGCTTTTTTCAGGGAAAATCCCCAATGTAAATGAGCTCTTAGTCATACAAAAAATAGCAATAAAGAATTATTCTGATGTAAGAAATGGCAGCTTTTGGAAATTAATTTCAACAATATCAGGATCTCAAAAATCCATTACTATAGAATATAAACCTCTTTGTACAAAACCTACAGTGGAAGTTATCCGCAACCTGTGGATTATAAGAAATAGTTCTATAGTTCTGTAACTATTGAGGCATTGGAAGTATCGCAAGTAAGAAACGTACAAATATATGAATCCGTTAAAAAATTATTTAAATTTGAATTTTGATTTTTTTGCAAAAAAGGTGGCAATATTCATTTACTGAGAAAATTTGTTTTTGTTATAGGCTTGTATTTTCTGACGGAGTCCCCTTTAAAGGACAGTTTGATCATTTGAATGCGAAAAGTAAATTTCTTGTACACGTTCTCTATGGATTGAGTAAAAATGACGGAATTTTTAAATACTCTGATTTTAGAACAATTTTATACATATTATATAATAATTTCAATAAAATATATTTATTCTTTAAAATTTTATTAAAGTTTAAATATTAATTTTTTTAAAAGGAAAAAAATGTAAAAATGAAAAATTTTAGAAATTTCAAAAAATTCTAAAAAAATTACATTTCACTAACTTTTTATAATTCTTTATTAAACTTCATATTCTAATCTTTTCTAAGATATGAAATAATTCTATAAAAAGTTTCTACTTTTGTCTGAAACTTAATATAAATTAAGCCATTTTTTTCTTACATTTATACGTAAATGAATCCCTGCGGAAAATTTGTGCCAAATGTATTAATGAGCCGGTCCCTCAGTACCAGTTGAGTACCAATTGACACATAACTCGTCACTAAAGTTCCAATAGGGAACCACAACAAACATGCTCACTAACACAAACACGCTCACTATTTAACAGTTTATAGTCAATTTTTAACATGTTTGTTAAATGAGTAATTAGCTACTCTCGCGAAATAATAATCATTAGCGTTGAAGACTATAAAATAACATATGTTAGATGAGAATGGTTTCGGTTCTGGGTGATACCACTGACATTAATAAAAAATTATAAAATAAAAATAAATTTAATAAAAAGAACGAACAATATTTTTTGAAAAGTATTACCGAGTTTTTATCCAAATTTTGTTATATTAATTGACACTGAACCTGTCCTCTAGGACTGTGACCTATCCTGCAACCTGTCCCAAGGAGCTAATTAGCCATCTCCAAACGACAGTCCCATGTAAAAGTTACAAGCTCTTCTCGTATAAAGTTCCGGCACTGGAACCGTTCACTACACTGAAAAGAGTTTTTTTTTTTAATGCGGTACATTAAATAAAATTCTTTAATTTTTCCCAAAAATTTATTAAATTAATGTACGAATTCATAGTTCCAATGAAAGGATTCAGTAAAATTTAATGAAAATATTAACGCTTTTATGACTACTACATTGAACCCAGTACTTAAATAAATTTTTTAATTAGTTAATTGATTTAATGTATTAGTACATTGAATTCATTTATTCAATGTACTCATATATTGTTATAATTAAGATGAAGCATTACACAATAAACAAAATTATTGAATCAATGAAGTAATTCACTAAATTACGTTTAAATAAATTCTTTCTAACTGGAAATAAAGTAAACAAATACAAAGCAGTTTGTCCTTATCTCTTAACAAGAAATGAAGCACAATTGATTTCACCCAAATAAATGAATTATTAAAAACCAGTAACATGTAATTATAATAATATGAGTGATTTTAAACAGTTTAAATAAATATATATTTAACTTATATTTTTGTAGATAAAACAGTTAAGACGCAGAGCATATTATAAGCTGAAAAATTCAAAACCAAGAGAATTATATTCGTAAGTATTCATAGATATTTAAAATGTTTTATTTTAATTCTTTATAAAATTATATTACAGACAGATCAAGATTTGGACGCTACAACTGGTGATCGTGATGGTATTCTTACTATATTTATAGCATCTATATTAAGAATATAATTTCTAATTTTTGTTTATATTGAGTCAATCATTAAATCATTTAATCTATATGTATATATAAAAATTAATGTGTTTTTGTTTGTATGTTTGTTTGAAGTCTATAGCCGCCCATTTACTAAATAACTATTAAAAGTAGTTTATCTCGGAAATTGGTAATACTAGAGTCCTCAAATTTGCACGAACAACTTTGACACCTATATGAAAAATATGCGTACTAGCAATAGGGGGTGTGGCACATCCCACGCCTAATATTGCTTGCCAATACCAAATGCCCTAAATTTGGGAAACTACCACGTAAAAGAAATAGTGGGCGTGTCATCTCTCATATAAAGTTAATACCAAAAATTTTATATCTGGGAAACAATAAAAGTTAGAGAGCTCAAATTTTGTACGACTAGCATTAGCTTCAATATGAATATTTTGGACAAAAATTGGTACACTAGCAATAGTGGGCATGGTACCTACCATATAAAGAAAATATTAAATTATCATATCTGAGAAAATATAACAGTTAGAATTCGTAAATTTTATCGGAGCCACTTTGGTATCAATATTAATATTTAAAACAGATATGGGCGGACTAGAAGTAGGGGGCATGGTACCTCTCACATGAATTAAATGCAAAAATTTGTATATCTGGGAAACTATTGGAGTTTGAATGCTCAAATTTTGCACAAAGAATTTTGACATCCATGAAAACATTTGAGTAATAAATTAATTAAATTAAGTTCAAAATTAGTATGTCTGGGAAACTATTAGAGCTTGAATTTTAAAATTTTGCATGGGAAACATCTATCTATTGGAGAGGGTGGCGAAGCACACCGGGTATTAGCCAGCTTAAAATAATATAAAAACCCAAATTACAGAACAATTATTTTCAATGTACGGTTTCATTGAGACAAAATATGAGTTCTTTGAAATCAAACTAAAGTTCACTGGAATTATTAACTTTGTTTAACGAAAGCGTTTATTATTTAAAAATTTTTCAATAACCTTTTTCATTGAATTTTAATATTAATGTATGCAAAATAAGTGCACAAATTAATTGCAACAATTAACTCTCTCAATGTATTTATGTACCTTTTTCGGTTCTCTTTACTTTAAGGAATGTACTCCTCCATGTGAAATATTATTGTGATACATGTAACAATTCATTAGTTACATGATTATTTACAAAAAGAAGAGTTTTGAAGCCATTGTGCATAGTTTTAATGTAATGGATGTATTCTATATAACTTTGTTCTCTATGTGTAGCACAAGGAATATAAATTGCATGAAATTTTAAGCAGTAAATTTGATTTAAGTCATTAAAATATATTTATGTAAAAAACTTTATTTTTATATATTTTTTTAATATTTTATCCAAATTAAAAATGGTATAAAATAAAACCATTTAATATTTATATTAAAATAATAAAAAGTGTTTAAAATTGTTGACAAATTTTCTATAAACATGTAAAATTTTAATCTCGGCTAGACATATTTATTTGTGGTGATTTCTTACTATAATTGGCTTTTTCTAAACATGTTTATTAGTCTGAAAAATAAAATAAAAAATAATACAAAACATGCAAACCCATACGTACTGTAAAGCAATTTCAAAAACAAATAAAGAATTTTGTGCTCCTAAAAATAGGCAACAAAATACCAGCTCATTCATTAGCCTACAAGTATGTAATATATGTTTTCTTTTTAAACAAATAAACTTTTCTTTGCATATTTATTATAAAAAAGTGAATGACCTCATTTCTCTTTATTTTTAAATTAAAGAAAAAAAGTTAGAGCTAAGAGAAAATTACATTCATTACAAACAAATGCAAAGCAAATAAACTCAAATGAATAAATGCATCTCTGCGTTTTGATAAGACACCATTTAAGTAAACAAACTGACTCATTTACTGGGTGGTTGGTTGACTGGCTGGCTGGCTGACAAAAGGGTCTGTGTATGTTGATGGTGTTAAAGTGTCAACGTCAGCACTTGTCAATATAAAAAAAAATCAACTCAAAAGAATGTAAAGTGTACAAATAGAAGCAGAAAAAAAGAATAAAGAATCGAAAGCAAGAAAAAAACTGAAATGTAATGAAACGAAGTCAAAGAGACATCTAAAAGAAGATGAATAACAAGAAAAAACAAACAAAATTTAAATGCAAAAATTCTGAAAAATGAATTACAGCAAGAATTCAAATGCATATAGAAAATATGAAAGAATTTATAGTTAAGGCAAAGAGGAATATTGTTAATACACTACACACATATATAAAGACAAGAATTTATCCTTTTATTTAGGGACGGAATGGGAATGATGATAAGTACCATAGTTATTTAGTATATAGTTTGAGATGTTTTTTTTACATAAAGTCTTTACTGTTTTATATTTATAGATAATGAACTTTTTGGGAAACAAGTACATACAGAGGTTAAAGGTTACAAAAATTCTGAAATTTTAACTGAAAATTTATTTGTTACCAGCTCATGGATTAACTTTAAATTTCCCAGAAAGTTGTTATCCTTTTAATTTACAAAAAGTGATGAGCTGTGAAAATTACCAACAACTTAGGTCACCTACCTTCGCTTTCATCATAACAAAACCAGGATGCCTTAAGGCTTTTGAAAAATGTTCCTTTTTTTATTTTTTTGCTGAAACAATTTGCAACACCTGAGAGCTTAATAAACATTGTGATTGTGGAAAAAAATAAACAAAATTCAAATATACAACGAATATGTAGAATTTAGATGCAGCTCACAGAAAAAAAAAACATAAATGAGAACACTCAACTAAACTCATTTGAATTGCATTTCATTTGTAAAAAAAAACAACATGATGTACTTTGGCAGGATAAAGAAAAAATAGATGACAAAAAAAAAAAAAAACGTAGAAATTAAAAANNAAAAAAAAAAAAAAAAAAAAAAAAAAAAACGTAGAAATTAAAAAAGAGAAAACGAAATACGTAAATAAACAAATATTATTATACAGGATTCGTATTTTTTTTTTTTTTGTAGTTGCTGTCGTTCATCTTCAGAGCACTGCAAAGCACAACAACAACAAACTGCAGAACAAACTGTTATAAGGATTCATCTTGGTTTTTGTGAGAGCTAAAGAAGTGTTTTCGCTATAACGCTCATGAATATTCATATCTATTTATTCATATTTGCGTGTCAAGTGAAAAAAATGAGTGAACATTTTTTTTATTATTCGTTTTGTCCTTTATTTTTATGCTTGTTTGAAAGATTTTTTTCCTTGAATTAAAATAAATTCTTTAAGTATTTAATATACATATATGTATATACTTTTTGGTTGAATCCCAAACTAAAAAAGTTTGGTTAATTTCCAATATACTTCTAATTTGAATAAAATCCAAGTTTTCGAAGTGTTTGTCGAATGTTTAGAAGATAAAAAAATCAAATAGGTAGCCTTATATCTCCAAAATTAATAGAGATAAAAAAAGTTTCAAAAATAATTTAACAGGAGCACATTTGGATCAAATGAAAATTTTTTATGTGGAAATTTAATTATATGGAAAAGTTGCGGAAGAGGACCCAAGCTTTCAGAAAAATTACCTTGCATTCACACTGTGATAACACAAAGTAAACTACATGTTATTTAAAAGTTTTTTATATTTCTACAAAGTGATTGGCAAGATAAAGAAAAACTAACTCACTCTCTCACATAAATTGTATCTTACACTTGAATTTTTAATTTTTAAAAAATATTCTGGAATTTGTTTTATATTTCAAAACAATCACTCTACATCAGGCATCGGTCAAAAATGTTGAATTTAAAAAAAAAAAATTAAATCGATTAATAAAAAATGTCACGCGTGCTTTTTTAAATTTATTGACGATATTTTATCAAGAAATAAATTTAGAACGATTTGACATTAAATTGCTTTTTGACCGTTCAAAAACGAATGCAGGAGAGAAGATTTCGTGAAAAAGTAAAAATTTTAAACGACTTTTTTAATTACCTTAAAAGCATAATGTTTTCGCTATTATTTTCTATGCAACGTATTAATAATTCCATTTGGCGAGATTTGACCTTAGTTGTCTGTTATGAGTTCTAGATATAATGCTTTTAATAAGTCTATTTTTATATTCTTGTAAACTTTTATTAGTTTTTGGATTAGTTTTTGCTTTACAAAACATTATTATTATTATTTTGTCTTTTAAATTTTAAATAAAATTGTCAAAAATTGTTTTGTAAAGCTTTCTGAATGATTTTTGTAGGAGTGAATGATGGGTGCCAATGTGCTTTTTTATGCAATTAAACAAATCGTTAAGTGAGTGAGCTTATTTCTTCTTTATCTTGCCAAGCATTTTGCAGATATATAAACATTTTTTGAAACTTTTGGCACACTGTATATTATATTGTATTATCACAGAGAGACTATAAGATGATTTTTCTAAAAGCTTAATTCGTCCACTACAACTCTTCCATAGTGCAACACTTCCGAACAGTAGTTTTGGAGACACATACACGCAGAGAAAAAATATGGTTCTGGTGAACATAAACTAACAGCAACATACTATGATTGTAATATATGATTCCAGGTTACAATAAGTA
>MINK01173561.1:0-11767 GCA_001735545.1 Phormia regina
ATCATGTATCTATTTATTTTTAACATTATTTATGGTATGATTTCTTTTTAATATTTTTAATAAAATTAAGAAAAAATCCATCAAATTCCTTTTGTTTTATGCCTTCAATATTTTAAAATTAATGAGTTACTGAACAACTTAAAAGTATATAGTATTTAGTTCTTCTAATGGCATCTGAGTAATGATATAAGGTAAGTAGTTGCCTCTAATGACATTACCATGGTAAAATAATGAGTTATTCATCTAATGTGTAAGTAGTGCAAAGCCATTATATTAGATTCTTAACTCATTACCTGGCAACCAAAGTTTTTGCTGGGTAATACTAAGAATATTATTTTAATGTGTTTTTTGTGTAACTAAAAAAAGATATTTGAAATAATTCAGTTTGTTTATAATCTATCTTATGATTAAATATCTTCAATATATTTAAAACAGAGACTAAAAATAATTATTCGATTTTTTTTCAAATTAAAAAAGTTGAGTTAAGAAAAAGAATTATTTATGTTATTTGACAACAATTATTGGTGACAATATTTTTTTATATTTCGCTATAACGTTTATTTTTAAAAATAGTTTTTTTACGTTGCTTGATAACAGTTATTATGCAGATATATTTTTTTCTGTTGTTCATAATTTTTATTTTTGAAATATTTTTTTTTACGTTGCCTTGCAATAGTTATGTTTGAATATAAAAATTAACCGTTGCTAATAATTTTTATTTTTCAATATATATTCTTTTACGTAGCTTGAAACTTTTATTTATTTTATTTTTTTTATAAATCATTTAGCGGAATTCCTATTTTTTGCATTTCTTACTCTAAACATAAAATAAATATAAATATAAACCATATTCTACAGTTAAAAGTGCATAGAAAAAAAAAATATTTCATATTATTTGTTAATAAAATTATTAATTAACTTTGCATTGGAATTTTATTATATTATTTTTTAATATAATTAACTATTTTATTAAATTAGCAGCTTTAAAAAAAAATGTAATGAAATTTGAACGATTTATCTATAAGAATATAGAAATAAAATAAATTTAAAACAATTTTCAAAAATTTTCGGCTCATTACGTTTATTTATTAAAAATAAGTAATAATAAAATCAATCATTGTAGTTATTAATATTGTCATTTTGATGATTGGAGCAAAATCAATTAAAAATTAATTAATATAAGCAATTTCGTAAATGAAGTCGATTTTAACTTTTATCTGTGTGTATTTAGAAACACAATATTCCGTAGCTTCAATAACCGATTAGCAAGGAAACCACAATATGTTCTAAGAAAATGGGTTTTATGCGCATTAAATATGCAATAAAAAGCGAAAAATATGCGTTAAAAACGAAAAAATATGCACTTATAAAACAAAGATTATTTATTATTTTTTTATGAAAATTATCATATTGATCCTTGATTTGATCCATAATTTAGAGCATCTACAAGACATACCTCTTAATGATAAATTTGTATCTATTAAAGTTAATTAATTTCAAAATTTATTATTTTTTTTTTTCTATTTTTTTTTTTATAAAAATTAATTTGAAAAACCTTTCTTGAGATAACAAATTATTTTTAAAATGTCAAAACATGCTCTAAAAGCGTTAAATATGCCCTAAAAATATAAAAAAAAATGCTATAAATATGCACTAACAATTGCCAAATGCAAAAATATGCAATTAAGGTTAAAATATGCAAAAATATTCACTAACAAATCTATGCCAAAATGATTTATTTGTTAAGAAACAGATAAATATTTGATCAATGACTTCATTCAACGTCTAGAAAAAAACATACAATTGCATATTTTGGTTCCCTGATGGTTAGCATAAATTAATTAGTTACTTTATTCGTATGTGTTCTTTTTTTTCAGTTATACTTGTCAATTTCTGAATAACTACAAAATTATTTAGAGATATAATTTGAGTTTATTACCTAATTAGTAGATAATAGTTACAGATTTATTTCCCAAGAACTATTAATCTATCCCACAGTGTTCTGAAATAAAAACAAAATTGAAAAGGAGAAGTGCACGTAATACATCAACTCTAGAGCCCACCTTCTATATAAAGACATATTGGCCCATAATATCACTACCTTAAAATTATGTGTTTGGATATACATATGTATGTACTTACTATTACTTATAGTAACGGTAATATTTACTCTTACAGAAATTGAAAATTATAATGTCTTATTTGTAGACAATTTCACAAATATTGTTTTATTAATTCCGTTTAGAAATTAATCATACCCTCCATATACGACCAACTTAAAATGATAATAATACATGTATATACATTTAATAGAAATAGAATAAGATATGAACTAGACTGCAATTGATCATAGGTCCTATGAAATATCCTGCCGACCATCAATAGATCACTAATATATTATTTAAATCATGGATATATATCCTTCAGAAAATCAAAGCAAATCAAGCAACGTAAAAAAAATAAGTTTTTAAAATAAACGTTATTGAGCAACAGAAAAAATATTTTCTTTTAAAAATAAATATTGTTCGGCAACGTAAAAAATAAAAATTAAAAGCAACGAACTTTTTTTTTATAATTATAACTATAAAGAAAAACGAACATTTTATTTTGTTTTGACTTAACGTTTTTACATAAATCCTATAACAATTATGTCTCCGATTTAAAAGAACATTTGTTTTATAAAACGATATAAATGAATCCATTTTTTTAAAAATTCACAATTTTTGTCCAAAGCTGAATCTAGTGTGCAAACTCTATTCAATAATAATATAAATTAATAATTATATAAACTAATAGCTTCTTTTCTTTCTTAAACGTCAAGATGTACTAAGATAATTAAATACTTTTGTCTGAATAGTTTTTTTTTTTTAAATATTAAAAATTGTAGAATATTAAAAAAGAATTGTTTCCCAAAAATTTATATCCTTCTCTTCAATTTTGTATATATTTAAACTCGATACAACCAGTAGTTTAGGAGATACAGACTTATTATAAACAATTTTGCATTTAGACTCCCTGCACTAATTAAAACTGTATAAGCGAATAAAGTTTTGACATAAAAGGGGATGGCCAGATAAATGAGAGCAGATTAGAATTCTTATAAATTGAAGTTGATAAATTTTATAATAATTAAACCAGCTGAATCGAAAGATAAAGTGCATTGTGTTCTGGTTCATCTTTATAATGCATTTTTTATATTTTTACATGCACCAAAAACTAATACCAATCTTGAAAGGCAATAAATATATTTCGATTCTACTTTCCCCAATTAATAAACGTTGTAAAAACATATTTTTTTTTTTTTGAAATTCTGTTTCACAGGACACTCTAATGTACATATGTATCTAGATGGACTGACAGATGGACAGACTTTTTTAAATCAGTTTTATGAAGGGTTGTGCTATTATCATGAACATTTGTCAATTATTCTTGTTTAAATTTTTTATTGCATAAAAATTTCCACATCATAAATCTAATATGTTTAATACTTTCATACATAAAAAATATTAGATTTTTGCTGATACTACAGTTATCATGTTTATATTTCCTGGATTTTTTTTTATTACATTTTCTAAAATTAAAAAAGTGTTAAAGTTAATAAGTTTATGGCACATGACTTTAATAACAAACACATATCAATAAAATCCTTTAAGGATTCCGCTCTCCTTCTAAAACAAACAAAACATAAATAAGAAAAGAAAACAACACCAAAATCATAAAGTAATATAAATAAAAATGTCCTGTTTTTATGATTTTTTAGGCTTTAGTAAGGCTCTATATATAAAAGTGTTAGAGTACTTTAAAATTGCTAAATTTAATGACTGACATACACTAATAAAGACAACGCTTATTACGACACTCATATACAAAAGACAGTGAGTCTAACATATAGACAGACGAAATGACAGCATTAAATTTGTTGATGTTCATGTCAATAAATTTTAAAAAGATTTTGAAATTTTTCCTTACTTAGGAATATTGTTATTATTACTTTTATTTTAAAGAAGAAGAAGAAGGAGAAAGAAAACAACCCCCTTCCTCTTCCTTTCTGGGATTTTTGCATAAATAGTACTTTTTTTTGAGTAAAAGTCTAAATAAATGGGAAAAGGTAAAACAGAATATGTAGCATATAACTACTTAATACACCTATACACAGGCACATAATTTTTATGTGCAAGTGTGTATTAAATTTATATAAGTATTTTTGTGCATGTGTGTGTATGTGTCTGTGTTATTTGTATATGTGGGTAATTATGCAGATGGTTTATGAAGCGACTTTCAGTCTTCTTGCTATTTGCTGCTGTTCTTAAAGGTCTTTGGAGATTTGCATTGAATTTTGGGCTTGTACGTGTCTAAAATTGTCTCTGTATAGGTGTGAATAAAATAAGTCACTTTTAAGCACGTTGCCAAAACCAAAAATGTACAAACGTACGATTTTAACACAATCAGGGATTTTATTTTAACTCTTATTGACATTAATGACAAATATATACTTACAACTACATACATACACACACATACATATGTATAATGTACATATACATAAATTATATTAAAACAAAACCATAAGTAGCACATCAAACTCATTATCATTTGCCACAAAATAATAAGAAATAAGTATGTTGTTACCACCCCCAAATCCCCCACAAAAAAAAAGAGGGTTACTAATATAATTACGAAAAGTGTTGTAAGAGAATTTAATTATTTAAAAAGCATTTGCATTTTATTTGAAAATATAAAGATTTTTATTTCAATAATTATCACGAATTCATTTAGAAAATATTACATTTTGGTTTAATGTAAGAAAAAAACGATATTTAAAAAAAAAAAAAAATACTTATTATTTTTTAAAGGAAATGGTTAATGACAAATCATTAGCGTTTGTAGGTCCCTTGATGACATAAAAAGATTTTAAATTTAGAATTAAGAGAAATATGAAAACAAAGAATTGTATATTATGTTTGAAAGCTTAAAAGTAAAAAACTAAGAGAAAATGGACAATGGAATATTTCTACCATATATCCTTTTGTGTCATAGTTAAATGAGTTTCTTCGAATACTTTACAGAATTGATATCATTAATAATCCAGATCAGATCATTAAACATTAATGTATATTGATTTGATTATATGTTTGAGTATCATCTCGATTAGAATATTAATATGGTGATCGGAAACATATTTATGGTCCTCCGTACAGGCGAACTAATCTGATATCAGTTTGCCTTTGGTTAATCCACTTTCGGTTCTAGCTCATATTCATATTTTATATAACCAGTGCAACATTACTTTGACCAAGAAAAAAATTATTAGCCTTCATTTATCCCCGGAATATCAGCCAGAGGTAAATCGTTAATTATGCCTTGAATATCCTTTAAACGCTATCATTTTAAATTTAAAAGAACTTACATTAAAATTGACAGCGAAATTTAATGTTATCTGTTGTATCACTTCATTTAATTCGACTTGATTGAAAGACCAAAATGAACAGCCAATGGAAGAAGATAACACAGAAAAAAGTTTTTCGAAAAAAAATATAGTTTTCCATATTTCAATATTTATAATGAATGAATAATTATGTGTAATCATACAAATTTAATATTTGATGTTTTTCTTCATCAAATTTTATGACCTTTTAAGAATATTTATTACCATTTTTTAAGATAATTGCCAAGTTTTATCAATAAATTATGTATCTCTATCTATCAACAATATTTTTCTTAATTATTTTCTATTTATTTTAAATGATTTTAATACATAAACCATAAAAATTTTAGTGCGCCACCTTGTGTAATATTATTAAATTATACTACATCTAATTGACCATTGATGTGTTTAAAAAATTAATGTAGAAGTTTTTCCAATGATTTTTTTTAATTTTAGAAAATGTCAATTTTGTAAATCTTTTTTAGATCCACACTACCGGGGTTAAAAATTTTTGGAATCCATATTTCTCATTAACATTAATTTAGTTAACATTTTCAAGCTAAACACTGATGTATAAAACATCATCATTTTAGAATACATTTTTCACGTCTATACGAATTGGAATAATCCAAGAAAAAATATTTAGCATACAATTTCGAATATGTGAAATATTATAGAATATTTTTCAAACTTAAGTATGAAAGATTTTTATTTATATCGTAAATCATTTTACAAAAAACATCTTTTTTTTGTTCAAACTTCATCTACTATAATTCCATACATTTCACTGATCAGTATTTTAAGACTTACAGAACTATTATTATAAATTTTGCATATGACCTCTCAGTGGTTTAGTAAACTAGTTATTGGAATATTTTTATTGCTGTTAAAACAAACTGGTTCCGTAAATAGACTTTTAAGTCGTACGTATGTACCTTCGATGTCTGCCAACACTAAAGACAAAGCTGTATAAAAAATTTCTAACTCCTTCCTTCCTTTTCTTGTTTAAGTCCCAAAACATCACCTCAAAATAAAGTCAGTCAATAATTAATTATTGGATAATTAAAAAAAACAAAAACAATACAATACAATACAATACATTTATAATATACAACCACATACAATTTAATTTAAAACTCCAGAACGGACATCTTTTACTACCTTTAATTTATCTTTCACTACCTAAGTATTTTTGTGGTTATTTTTTATATAAAAATAATTTCTTTTTCCTCTTCTCTCTCACTCTTTTTATTTATAACCTTAACAAATGTTAAGAAATTAGAGCAAATGTTTAATCATTAATTTTCACCCAATTTTTTTTTTATTATTATTATTTTATTTCATTTAATTGAAACAACCCTTTTTTTATTTGAATTCTTGTGTGTAGGACGATTTCTAGCCTCTTAATAAAAATTCTTGTTTTATTTTTATTTACATTGTTGATTGTCAGCATCAATTATTTAACCTTATTTTGACAGCAGCAGCAGCATAAGGCAATTTTTATTTATTTTTTTTTTTCTTTTTTTAAGCGTTTTACTTAATTTTTTTCTCTGCTACAGGAAAATTAAAAAATTATAAACACAAAAAGTGAAGTGAAAAAGAAATAAACTTATCACGCCTGAATTTGTCAATATAAAAGTTGAACAAAAAGTTGAAAAAAAAAACTTTTTTTTTTTTGGAAATACAATTTTATATTCAATGGGCCACAATTGCCTACAATAATGATGATGTACATGACAACAACAATGAGCCAGTAGTTGCAGCTACACTTACCTATTTTTTTAAGGAAATATAAAGAAAAACTCGCGCCTATTTAAAGTCTGACAAACAACAACAACAATATAAACTTCTCAATCCTTTATTTTCAGTTCATTTGTTGATGTTGGAAGAAGATGAAGAAGTAGACGAAAGGAATGATAAAGAGAGTTAAGGGGTAGGCTAGAATGTCAGCCAGTATTTTGTATTCTTTAGCATTTGTTGCCGGTTGTAGTTGGTTATCTTATTGTTGTTGTTGTTGCCTAATGATAAATGCAAAATACTTTGCATACTTTTTGGGTTTTTTTTCTTTAGCTGAATTTTATTTTTGGTTTTTATGAAAATACCCAGTGAATATAACAACTTATTGCAATAAAGTTTTGTGGCAAAAAAAAGTAAAAGATAAAATATAAAAAATAAAGCAAGGATTTTTTTTAAATAACGGAAATTAATTTTGATTAAAAGTTAAGGAAAAAGTTAATTAGGAAGATTTTTTTAATTATTAATTTTATAACAAATTACTCGACGTATTTTGTGGGTACCCACTTCAGGACAAAATTCAATTCTATTTTTTTTACAAAATTTTTTAGACCCATAACTTTTAGTTACTGGTAGGAAACTGAAGATCAATTTTATTTTTTTTAAGCTAATTTTGAGATGTATTCCCGCATATAAACAAATTTCGAAATGTAATTTTTAATTATACCCTATACCACCATAGGTGGTTGGGGTACTATGTGTTCGTGCAAATATTGTAACGCAGAGAAAAAATCTTACTACGCCCACTTTCTGAGTTGACTTTAGAGATAATTTGATGAAATTTGTTATGATTTATGTTGCACAAGGACGAGGGCTATTGATTTTGGTCATTATCGGCCCATACAAAATTAGCTTGCAAATTTAAATATTTTTATGAAATTTAACACAAACGAGTTTTATGTAAACACAAATCCGTATGCCATATGCAATGGTGTAGGTTACCATATGATTGAGCATGACCGACTATACCTTTTTCTCTCTTTTAATAATAATAATATACTAATTCATACCAAGATCTCTTTTTTAAAGAAAATATATATATATATATATTTTTTTTATTCTTGATAAGCAAATTTTTCTTAAGAGAATTAAGTTTATTGATTTTAAATAAATGAACTATTGCCCATTTTCCGCGCAGAAATAAAAACTGGTCTTGAGATTTTAGTTTTATCGATTTTTTACTGAATTGACATTGTTTGTAACAATGACTTTCAAGTTTGTTCATTTTCTGTTGATTTATCGGACTTGGCAACTCCGAAAATTTTTCACAAATTTCAAAGTTTTAAATACAAGTCCCTTTCCGATAAAAATAATTATGATGAAAAGTAAGAAAAATATAAAATTCTTGAAAAGTTATATAGTTTTGATGTAACACTTTTTCTCACACACGTAAATTTTTAATGTGGGATCTCACTTGATATGCTCGTTAACGAATCCATTTAGGTAAAAGTGTACCTCTTTGCCGAAAATGATCATTTGATAAATCCTTTATATGCCCCGAAATATCTACTGTTTATTTTTCCACCATTTTTTTTACTGGGTTATTTCGTAAACGTATGAATGTAATTGAGGCAAAAAAGGGTGCCGCTTTAGTATGAAAAAAAAAAAATAGAAATATAAACACTGTGAGAACAGTAGAAGAAGAAAAAAAAACTGTTGCTGCAGAACCACTTAAGACAAATTGCGGGTAACAAGCACCATTCAACACGCAACAGAAAAAAAATTGAAAAATATTTTCTAAATCCTTCAACAACAGCATCACAGTTACGAAAAAATAAAAAGATAAAAATGAGTACAAAAAACACACAACAAACAGGAACAATAACAACAACAAACACCAAAATGAATGAAAAAATAAACGAAAGGATTTTCCTGTTGTTACCAGAGAATGAAATGAAAAATCTGCATATATTTAACAACTTTTCTAAAAGAGTTTTCCCTACTACTTTCAGACATTCGAACGCGAGTATTTTTTTTTTGTGTTCTTTCTTCATATATATAAATGATTGAGTGTAAACGGCTTGTACAACAACTTTGCTGGTTGTAAAGCAAACAAAAAACAGTCATTCTACCCCTTTCCCTTTTTGGCACCCTTTCCGTCGTCAGCATTTTTTCACGGAAAAAGTGTTTAGAAAATATATTTGTTCGTGTTTTTTTTTTCTAAGAAATTTCAATTTATTTGCGGTACTTTAGCGCTACTTAAGCCTCAAGTATGTCAAGTCAAAATTTGTTTTTTTTTTTAATTTTTTTTTTTAGAACAATTTAATATTAGCGATGTTAAATAAAAAAATAAAAAAAAACATTTCTTATCTTTAGCTTTTGTTGTCATATGAATTGTAATGCCAATGACAACTTTTCACTCAGTAATAATTTTCATAGTGAAAGTGAGAAAGGGGTGTATGCGGGGGTTGAAAATTTTACATTAGTCAATCAAAAATATGACGAAAAGTAGAAAAAGGCTTAGAGCTGGTTTTAACGCAAACCGACACTCAACAAAAATATGACAAGAAATATTTCAAAAAAATATATTAAAGCCTTTTTTTCTTTTTTAGCTAATATCTCTTATCATTTTTAAGTGCTTCCCTTTATTAAAAGAAATCTTAATTTAAGGTTAAAAGAACTCCATTTAGTTTTCTTTTCATAATTTACACTTCAAAGCAACACCTCAAATCTTGATCTTTTTTATTTTATATTTTCTTCACAATCGTCTAAAGTGTTTAATGTTGTGTTAAAAACGCCCTAGACTTTTTTACTTTTTATCTTTGTTTCAGCATCAGAAATTAGTATCAATGTCAAAATAAAATACATTTCATGTCATTTTCTTGTACTCATCTTTAACATTTTTTTTTTGTTTAAGACAAATCAAGCCATTAGAATGATTGACAATTTTTTTTTTTTATTTTCGCCCTGAGTCAGGGTTTAATATTGTGTCTCATATTTGACACCTTTTCCTTTCGTGCTCTCTATGGAATTGTAATAGAATCTTTGAGTATTGTGCAGCTTTACATCACGATAATTTTTAGTGAAAAATTCATTATTGTTTTAGTTTGAAATTGATTTTTATTTTAGCTAAAGATGTAGACTAAACTTTCTGGGGAATTGAAGTTTGTAAATAATTATAATATTTCATTAAGTGTTAACGCATTTAAATTTATAAATCTTAAGAATAAAGTATTTTTAATGGAAATTTTTAAAGGAGCTAAATTGGTCTCGGGTAACCCCTTCAATTGTGATTTTAGAGTTATTTCAGTCACTTTTTTGGAACAGTCTCTCCATATTCTTTTAAAATCTTCGATATTTTCGAATACCTCTTTAGTCCTCTTCATTTCTCTGTTCACAAAAGTCCAATAACTCTTCACTGGTCTTAGCTCCAGATAATTTAGAGAATTGACATCTCTAACTATTTAATTGTTATGGTTCCACTGCGGAGCGTTCCCTAAGTAGTAACATGGTGCTAAATCGGACTAAAAATATGTAGACCCATTGAGCTCTCAATACCATACGTTTCTTCGTGCATTTTACAACATGAGAATTTATGTATGAAATTTGATTTTAATTTTCGTACCCTATTCTTGGCCTCTAAATTTTTTTGCAGTTTTATATTTTCAACTCCGCATTAGTATTAACTTTTCGTACCAAATAGCCCAAGTACTAAGCTAAAAGGGGTACTTTTTTAGCAGATGTGTTTGGAATTCTTTTCAATTTGTTTTTTGCCTTCAAAATATCATGTAGAACTTTTTCTCCCCCAAACCTTGTTCAATGGTCGAATTCTCCTGGAACTATTTTATAATATTTGAAACAGTTTGACTGCAGACATTTATTTCTTTGGCGAATTATTTGTGGGACCAATTTGTATTTTTAAAATTGTTTAATAATTTATAGCTCGTTCATCATTTTCGTCGTTCATTTTGATCAAATTCGTAACAAATGAACATGGTTGTCATTAAAAGTAATAATTGACATATTTTGCAAAGATAATGAAAAGAAAACTTAAATATTGCTTCGGAAAAAAGTTTTAAGGCAATACGTGTGTTAAGATTTTTTCAAATTTTCAAATAATTTCGCCTAAAAATTTATGATGTTGTAAATGGTCTACGGAGCCAATAAACGGATAAATTTCTCTACATTTCAACTGAAATACTTTTCACTTTTTTGGCTCAAAATCAAATAAAACACATGACCAACAAAGTTCTTTTCGAAATAATTTTTTTTATATTCGGAATTTTTTAGTCCCATATTTACAGTTTTTATTCCACGTGATATTATTCCATTTTGAAAATTAGTTATTGCGACCCCCAGGCATATCCTTACGGGCCCCTTGTGGGTCGAGCTGAACATTTCGGGAAAACATTTTAACAAATAAGGATTTTATTAGAGATCAAAGTTTTTCAAAAAAAAAATACAAAAATTTCAATTTATTTACAGAAAAAAGTCGCCAATCAACAAAAATATATGAAAATAATTCATTCATTCAATCAAAAACTTGCTAAAATTTGCACCTCTCACCAAAATGATTACATCAATTACTAAAAACTATAAAAAATACAA
>MINK01173562.1:0-14096 GCA_001735545.1 Phormia regina
ATATGAACGAAAAAGTACCACAATGTCCCCTAATGAATTTTCATTAACTTAGGACCATGTATCTAAATTAAAAATTATAGAAAATTCAAAAAGTACCATCAGAACAAAAAGGTACCATAAAATCTCCTCTTATGGATTCACATTCATTTAGGACTACATATCATTAATTTCATCTTTCTAGGTTCATAATTATAAAAAAAATCAAAAAGTACCATTAGAAGAACAAAAAAGTACCATAAAGACCGCTCTTGTGAATTTTTTTCCCATATAGGACCATGTATATTTAATTTCATGTTTCTAGGTTAAATATTACAGGAAATTCAAAAAGAACAAAAAGTACCACAAAGTCCCCTGTTATGGATTCTCATTCACTTAGGACCACATAACCCTAATTTCATGTTTCTAGGTTCATAATTTTAGAAAATTCAAAAAGTACCATTCAAATAACAAAAAAGTACCACAAAGTCCCCTCTTATGAATTCTCATTAACTAAGGACCACATATCCCAAATTTCATGTTTCTAAGTTCATAATTATAGAAATTTCAAAAAAGTACCATTAAAATAACAAAAAAGTACCACAAAGTCCCTTCTTATGGATTCTTATTAACTAAAGACCACATATTCCTAATTTCATGTTTCTAGGTTCATAACTATAGAAAATTCAAAAAGTACCATTAGAAGAACGAAAAAGTACCACAAAGTCCCCCTTTGTGAATTCTTTCCAACATCGGACCATGCGTATTTAATTTCATGTTTCTAGGTTAAATATTACAGAAAATTCAAAAAAGTACCATTAGAAGAACAAAAAGTACCAAAAAGTCCCTCCTCTTGATTTCTTACTCATAGGACCATATATCTTTAAGTACCACGAATTCCACTCTTGTGAATTCTTATCCACATAGGACTACATTTACTTAATTTTATGTTTCTAAGTTTAATGTAATTGAAAATTCATTATTAAGTTTGAATAAAATGTAATTTTCCGCCTTTACCCCTTTTTTGGTACTTTTTTTCACCCATCGATGTATCAAAAATTGTATTCCAATAAATTTCTAAATTGTAGTAGTATCCCATATTAAAATCCTCATATGAATATTTCAATAAATATAAAAAAATGTTTTATGAAAAAAGTACCAAAAATAGGTACGATTTTTAACCCCTAAACGTTTGAATTTCTAAAAAGTACCGATTTTATATTTTTCATTTTTCGACAAGTTATGAATTCGATATAAATTTTATCTGTATGTTCATTGAATTCATAGATATATAGTGCGATATTTGGGCTCCATTTTAATTTTAAAAGATAATTTAAATTTATTTAAATCCCTTAAATTATTTTCTAAATCCCTTCAATTCACTTTGAAAAAATTGTTCATACAAATTTTTGAAAAACAAAAACAATTTTTATGCAAACATTTTTATAGTGAAGGGAAGTGTTTTACAAAATAAGGCCCTAAATTTTTATTTCTTTTATATTCACCTTTTGATTTAAACTTCGTTAATAATGTTTTTTTTTTCTTTGTAAATAATAATATCTTGAGAGCACAAATGAGAGACAATTTTTGGTAAAAATATATGTATTCAGAAACTCACTTTTAAGTGACTTTTTCGTCATTTAGTTAGCCCAGGTTCACACACAGTAATTTTTCTTGCCACAATTCTGAGTTTATAGGAGAGAGAGGAGAAGAGAATACTAAACTTTTACATTCTCTTTACCTTTCTCGCCTACAAAGACAAGAAAAATTGCTGTGTGTGAAACCCGACTTAGTACGAAAAATGTATAATAAGTAGATCAAAAATCGAAATTAATTTAATTTGCTTACTATCCAAAAAAATATATAATTTTAACAATACTAAAAGGTGTAATTTTTCTGATAGTGGATAAACCTTTCACCCAATTGCTGGCAGGGTATATTCTTGTGAGTTTTGATGTATATGTATTAGCAGTCATTTTTAATGCTTATAACTTCTTAAATACTAAACGGAGTTTAATAAATTCTATATTCTGCACATTTATGAGAAAATATCTTTATAGTGGTATAATTTTTATTAAAATCGATTGTTTAGTGTGACCTTAAAAGGTATTACGAAAAATGTGTTTATCTATTAATTATATAGATAGGAATTTATAAGCGAAATTTTTAATGAATCGAAAATTAAGTGAGTCATTTATTTGAAGTTTTTATACATATAAAATAAATATGTAGGAATTAAAAATATATATTATCAAAAATGATTGAATTTTGTCTTTAAAAGAGGAAATGAAAAACATTTTTATGACACACTAATATACTTTTGTATGAATATGAAGTTATTCGAATTCGGTTAGAGTCAGTTCACGTTAAAAATTTCTTTCAATTTTTCATAAGGAAATACTTCACTAAAAGCTTTTGGAAATATAACGCTAAAAGAAGTAAAATATTATCACAAAGTTTAAATGAAAAATTGGGACAAATTAAAAGTTATCGGAAATATAAATAAAATATTACCCTAAAGTGAAAAAATATGGCAAACAAATATTGTGGAATTTTTATATCCTATACCACCATAGGTGAATGGAAAATTTGACACAAATAGGTTTTATGTAGAAAATGCATTTATGAGAATCGGTGCTTAGTTTCATAAAAATATTTAAAATTTTAAGGTATTTATGAGCATTAAAACTCTAGAACTTCGCTATGGACAATCGGGCCCATCATTCCTGCACTGACCATGTGAAATGTCTGCGTATTATAATGGAGCAATAAGTAGAATTTAGAACGCCACTATATTGCATATTTATTGATTTTTCGAGAGCGTTTGACACCTTTCATCAGTGTAAGGGCATTCCCGAAGACATGATTGATATAATCCGCGGCTTGTATTATAATCTAGTTGTTAAGGTGTTAAATGGTCGTACTGTTGGAATAGAATTCAGAATACTTTTTAATATAGTATTTGACATGATAATGAAAAAGGCAACTGGAACTTGGAGAGTTATTACTTGGGGCTTAAATTGACGACTGGAGGTTCTATATGTAGCCTTTTCCGACACAACGACATGGCGGCGAAACTGAGGTATGTCCAGCCTATAGAATCTGAAGCCGGTCTACATATAAACATCGGGAAACCGAAAATAATGCGCATAAATACCACCGACTCCTCGAGTTTCAGAATAGGTAGTGTGGAACTGGCGGATGTAGAATCTTTTGTATATCTTGGAAGCGTTATATCGACATCAGGAGGCTAATATGAATATATATCAAATCGCATTAAAAAAGCTAATCAAGCTTTTGGAGAGATGCAAGGAGTGTGGACATCCCCCCAAATACATTTACAGATCAAGCTTCGGCTATTTTCCTCAAACGTACGATCCGTGTTACTATATGGTTGAGATTTTTGGAACATAACATCTAATGATTGGCATTCATTGCAAATGATTGGCATTCATTGCAAATCATAAGATTTGCAACGAAAAAAAATATATCTTTTTATTGTTGTTTTGTAAATTGGCAAAAATCGTTTTTAAAAATTTTTTTAATAATTTTTGGGGGAGTGAAAAATCGATATATATTTTATGCAGTGCTTAAGAAATAATGGGGAAAAACTATGCGAATATGATATTTTATGCAAATAAAAAAAGTCATTTAAAAAATTTCCTCTTTTCATGAAATCTGCTATCTTTTATTCGTTTTTGGCCGGATGATATTTATAAATCTCTTACTTTTAAATGAAGTCAGAATTTTGATCATAAAAGAATATTCGATACATTAATGCAAAATACAATTCCATTTAGCTCAAACCAACAGATGGACAGACATTATTAAATAGATACTCCTAAGGGTTTTAAGTTTTAAATTAAATGAAATATTTCCTTTTTCTTATAATAATTTCAATTTTTATTTATTTAGGATATTGCAAAAATAAATAACAGAAATATTAAAGAAAACATAATATATTATAATGTATGTAATAAATATTTATTTATTGAATAGATTTTTTGTTCTTTATATACATATGTGTGAGTGTGTTAATTTTTGTTACATATCTAACATCCTGCTACTCCTCATTATTATCCTTATGTTTGTTAACTATACATTTCTGTTACAATATTATTTTCAATATGTTTTGTTTCTAATATTAATTTTCACCTCATCAAACAACAAACACTTACACTTGATTAAGTTTTTTCAATATTAGTTCTTTATTACATTTATTACCCATTTTTATACACACACATATGCACAAACACACACACACACGCACACAATTACATGTGTATAGAATAATTTCTGCAAAATCACCAATATTCTTATAAATGAAATCACACAAAAACAAATAATAACCGTAACAAAAGTTTTTTTTTTTTTTTTGTTTTTGGGAATTTCTTTTAACTTTCTTCCTTTTAAGATTTACTTTGTCCTTTTATTTTATTATTTTTTTTTTTTTGTAAATATAGGAGAAGGGATTCGATATATATATAGGTACATATGTATGTGTATGTGCATTTTTATAAAGTTATACTTTCTTAAGAATGTGAGAGGTGTTTCCGTTTCCTATTTTGTGAAATAAAAAATTTGAAAAATAACTACATCAAAGTTATTGTTTCTTTTTTTTTCTATTCTTCACACATATTTTCTTAATATTTCTATTTTATTTTTATTTTTTATTTTTTTGTTTTCTTGGGGGTTATTTTTATTTCTTTTTAGATTTTATACATAAACAGACCCTGGCAAATATAAATAGTTTAAACATTCATGTCGTTTTCGTATTGTTTAGGGTTTCCCAATTTTGTAGGGAAATAATAAAAAGGACAAATTTTCAAAGGCTTTGAAGTAATTGAATTTTTATATTATTGGGAAACCTTTTTAATTTTAATTTCCCTACAAAAAAATCACAATTTTTGTAAAATTTTGAAAAAGAAATATATTTCTTCCTTTAAGGAACTCCCCTTTCAAATACATACATACATACATACATTCATATGTGGTCTTTTATTTCCTTCTATTTCTTATTACTATATCTGCATTTATATTTCCGCTTGAGGGTTGAGAAAAAAAAAAGTAAAATAAAATATAATTTTTTCTTTATAGTTTTGATATTTATTTTTCCGTTTCAAGTTGTTGTCCAATTGTTGTTTTTGTAGTTGTTTGTTTTATAAATGAAGTGATAAAAAATCATTTATTTTGTTCACACATTATAAAATAAAAAAAAAAAAATAAATAATAACTTTATGGTTTTCAGTCAATAGTTAGAAAATTACAAAAATAAACAATTTTATAATAAATTCAGCAACAATAAAACCAACAAAATTATTTAATTTGAAATTTAATATTAAAAAATATAACATTTTTGTAGAAAAAAAATCATTATTTATAGATTTAATTATATTGAATGGGTTTTTCTTATTAACAATTTGTTTTTTATTACGCTGGACAGTGGGTCAAATTGAAATTTTTGTTGGAAATAAATCTGCAACTTCTGATCAGTTGGTTGTATTTATGTGAAATAAAGTATAGGCATAGCACAAGAGTGCATAATGTTAAGTTTAGTAGGAATATTCAACATACCCCTCAGGGGCGAAGCTAAGGGGGCTTAAAGTAGGTTATCTTTGAAAAAACAGTTTTTAATTGCTTGCCAAATTTTTGTTTTTAGTCCAATTTTTAATATTTTTATATGTTCTTAGAGGTCTTGATAATATTTACATTGTATTTATATTTTAGTTTTCCAGTTATTTGCTTTTAAAATTTTTAGCAAGGTAGACTGGGGATCATTGCCACTTTTTTGCTTAAAATGCTATATTTTCAAAATGGTTCACAATATCAATAAGATTTTTTCAGTAATAAAAACCTGGATATCTAGGCTTATATTTAAGCTTTTTTGATTCAGACTATCTAAATGTAAATTTTTATTACCAGAAACGTCGAAGCAACCCCATACCCAAGTATTGGGAGCAGCATCGTTTCCTTATATATGATGGTTTTTTACTTAATATTAATACATCATTTGAAATAACCCTAATAATTAATATGATTAAATGAATTTTAAACAAAATAAATCAAAATTCAATTAAAAATAAATAACCAAAATCTTTTCATGGGAAATCACTAAATGTTTTTTATTTGAATTTAATTAGCACTGGGAAGTCTTTATGTACATTAGAATAACTATCGATAGTAAGAGTTTCGTACTTGATTACAACGTTGAATGTACTCCAGGAGGAGAATTGTGCGAAAGTGATAATTTTTTCACTCTTTAAAGGAATTTATTATAACATATGTGTTGCAAATTCTTGTAATTTACTATCAGTTTTATAACACAGAAAAAATCGTTTATCAATATCAAAACTATTAAAGTTATGACAGATAATACCCACAGAGAAATAATTAGAAGGATGTTTGAAAAAAATCACGTCTCCCTTCGAACAAATATATATTGAAAATTTTAAAATTTGTTAGATAAAAAAATCTATGATATAGGAAAAGAAAATAAATTAATAAAATAAAAAAATTTACTTCATTTTCAAGACAATGTTCCTCTATGGTTATGCTACCTCTACTATCCTATTTCAATTTTTGTCAGTTCTTGTTTCAGATTTTTTCATATATATCCCAGTATTTGAGACCGATTTTAAAAGTTTTTTCTTTAACTTATAAAAAAATATATAAATTGAATAAAGGAAATTTTAAGTTGATATCTTTGCCTTGTCCAAAAACAAATGATTTTCAATTTAAAAATTGCCAAAAATGACGAACAACAAGTATCTACCCATCTCTTTAATATAACATTGATTAGGTTACGTTAGGTTATATTAGCAGCAACCTGAAGCGTAGCTCACTTGGGTCTAAAAATAGGTCCCAATGTATTACCGTTCGTTTTATTTCGAGCCATAGTCCAAAGTTTCCTGTAGATTTAATGAAGGATTTAATTTTAGTTAAACTTCGATGACCAAATAGATCATGTCTTAAGTCCTTGAATGCAGGACAATGGCAAAGAAAACATTATAATAATTTTATAGTTTCCTGAAAAATATCTTCATGAGCTGACAAGTCCAATAACTCAAGAGGCCAATATACACACTCTCCCCAAATTTGACCAATTTCTACGAAAATTTTGTCTGTACGAATCTACAATATGCTTTTACAATTTTTCAATCTAAATCTAAACGACTTCGCAAAAAATATGAATTTTTTAGCAAAAAATGTCAAAAAATCCTTTTTTGGGATTTATGGCGTTTTTGTTAAGAATTGTCGGATTTATTTTAAAAAAATCTTAACGTTTTTTATATGTTTTCGTTATATACGATAAAGTTCACCGATAATTTCATTAAGATGTCTTTACACTCAGAGAAAAATCGAACGCATATGTATTGATAAGGAGACCATTTATTATCAATAGTGAATTTTCCCTGTATTTATTCAAATCATTAAAGCATATTGATACCAATTGGTATCAAGATTACACCTCCTTAGTATCGAGTTCTTATTTTTTATATAATTTACTTAAAATTTCTGATTTTCCCTTAGTGTACTAAAAAATATTATAAATTATATTTCCTAGTTGATATAATTCTTAATTACATAAAAATATATTGAAATTATTATTATTATTTATAAAATTGAAACTACGAAACTCACTTTATAGATTAATAAGTCTCTTTAGTAAAGAATTATTTTCCGAGTCGATGTCCGTCTGGCTGTCTGTCCTTGTAAACCTTGTGAGCAAAGTATTTTATTATGGAAATTTATCATATTCGTTATGGTCGGTCTATTATATCACCTCGTTCTATACAAATGTCTTTCCGGCATAGGGCTTAACGAGAGTAGTTTCATATTATTTCAAATCTTTGTACCAAATTTCGTAAACATCGGTTCATATTAGCTTACACATAAAGCTCTGTTCCGAAAATCACTTTAACGTGAATAAATTTCATGATGGTCGGAATTTTTTAATTGTTTATTTTATTCTTATGAGTCATTTGCTCAATTATTCGTTGATTATAGTGCTATAAAAATAGAACTAAATATAAATTAACTTTAATAAAAATACAAATAACGAAATAAATATTTAAATTTTATTAAATTTTCTTTTGATATATTTTATGTGAATATACAATTGCATATATAAATAATTACATACATATATCCTATAAATAAGAATCAAAAAGGATTATTATTATTGTTTTTTTATCTTTTATGTAAATACATAAATTTCAATAAAATATTACAATTTTTAACTTAATAAAAATAGTGGAAAAATTACTATAAATGTTGCACAGATGCGTTTCACTTTGATTGCATATTTTTTTTATTTACTTTTTTGTTGAAATTATTTTCATTGCCAGTCTAAGAAGAAGACTAATATGGAAAAATATTTTTATATGACAATATTTTCCAACACTTTAAATGGTCATATATAAACATCACCAGCATTACCATCAGTTCCAACATTATGTTGATTCAACAAGCAACATTTTTTTTGTGCAAATAGTAAACAGTTTATCAAAGAGTGTAATCTTATTATAATAAAAAGTGATGGTTACTAATGAAAAATACTTTGGAGGATTTGTTGCATTTGGTTAGAGCGAACAATAAAATTATTCTATCCCTTAAATAATGTTATATAGTGATATACAAAACTACAATCCATTAAAAAAATTATAAATAAATCTGTAACTTTTGTTGGCTAATAGAATGTGCATAAAATTTGTTTATGCATAACCTAGGTGCGTGCTAAGGCTGCTCAAAGTAGCGTACCTATGACATAAAATATAATGTTAATCGCTTTCAAATATTTTCCCAATTATATAAAAAATTTAAGTGGCGTAGTTTAGATTCCATAAAAAATATTGAATTCAATATTTTTCTATATAACGAAGAATTATGTCAGCTTAGCAATTTAATTTAGATGAGGTAAATCGGGTCTATAATTTTCCTGAGTTTTGAAATTCTTTAACTAGTCTATACGACATTTAGGTTAACTACGGAATGCCGGGTGTCTCTTAATGAGATAGCGAGACATTCGAATGTTAGGCTAGTTTGGATCCGGGGTCATAGTAACTATTCCTAGTCTCAGCGATGAGATAATTGACCATCTTGTTGGCATTCCTTTGACGCAGTGTAAGCTGCTAATACGGCAGGAGATTTTTAATATTGCACAGCGCATGTGAGAACGTGAATCCACATGTCGTGTAGCTAGAATTATGTGGCCCAGGTATGATGAGTCTAGNNGATGAGTCTAGGACGAATTCTATATTTGCGCTATCTCGGTCTCAGTTGAGATTAGTTACTTCTATTGTTACGGGACACTGTGTCTTGGGCACTCATGCCAAAACTGGGTCTTCCATTTAACGACTATTGTAGGAGTTGCAATGATGAGACGGAAGAGGAAACGGTTTTTCACCTTCTCTATGACTGTTCAGCTTTATCCGAGCTTAGATCGAACCTGTTAGGATCTAGCGTCCTTAATTTGGGTGACTTATCGAATATTGACCTGAGATCACTGTACTCCTTCCTTTCAGGAATGGAATGGTTTGGTGCGACAACACTGCAGGATTAACATTGTTTTCCTGTCATAGGGTTACACAAGGGGACCAAATATTGATGGACCACGTGAGATGTCTCGGAGAGACACTGCCCAAGGAACCTAAACTGGTTAAAAAAAAATAATAAAATCGATTAGAATTACTATGAAAAAACACTTGATCAATAACTCGAAAAATTTAAGTACTTAAAAAATTTAATCACAAAGCATATTTTGCAGGTATTTTTAGAGTCTATTATAATTTACTATATTTATTTTATTTATATTTTAAATAGGACGAGAAACATTTGGCAAGCGATAAAAAGGTACAGTAATTTGAGTACTTTTAACTCCGCCCTTGAAGAGTCTTTTGGATCCTCCTTACAAACATAATATTGTACGTTCCTCTGCTAAACTTGTGCAAAATTTCAAGCAAATCCATAAAGCCGAGATTTATTTCCAAAAAACGTCAATTCTCTCCCACTTTACAAACCCTTAATAAGAATTAATACCTTTAAAGTATTCCGGCGCTATTTTTTTGTATTCCCTTTTTACAAATACGAGCTCAGCTTCTTAAATGAGTGTCATTTATATTAAACTAGACCCAACAGTTTTTAGTAATTGTCTTTAACAAGGAATTTTACTTCTTCGAAAATTAAACGTAATATAACATTTTAGTTGACTTGTAACTATTTTGACATATTCGTAACTAAAGATGAAGTTAATTGACATATTCATGCTTACAAGGTGGCAGTTGGGTGGGTGGTTTAATAAATGATATCATTACAGTAATAATTTACTTCACGTATATTTTATCGTTTTAATTAAAGGGCTTAAAAAAATACAAATGTATAGATTAAAGCGTTCCAAAAAGTTAAAATCGTCTTCAATTACGAAATTGCTAATATTAATTAATTTTTAATTGATTTTGCTCCAATCAACAAAATGATAATAACAATGTTAATTAATAATTTTATTAAAAAATTATTTGAAACATTTTCACCTGAAAGTGAAAATTGTCAATATAAAACTGCTGGGGTAGGTGACTCTTACGTGTATGGAAGTGCACTTTTCAACGATTTATAAGAGGGAACACACACACGCAGACGAGTAAAAACACTTTATATAGCTAAAATGCGTTAAAATTCCAATTGCAATTTAAGAAGCAGTAGAATGTTGCATCAAGAAGCATCAATAAGTAAGAAAGAAAGAAAAAGAAAACAACGATTTGACAGCAAATAAATAAAGAAAATCCACAACAAAAAAACCCATACATACGAAGAGCATTTGTTTCGTTTCCATTTCATTTTCCACTTTATGGATTGTTGGTTGATATACTGACGTCTGACTACTGACTGACTGCAACAGACTGTTACTCGGATGAAGATGATGATGATGATTCCCAGCCATCAGCAAACACTTTTTCCTTTAAATGTCATTTACGGGAAAAATGCGTTTGAATCTGAGTGAAAATGGTAGAGAGAGGGATAGTAACTATGTATGCAATTACAAAATATGTTGCAAGGTATTGTTATTTTTGTTGTTGTTGTTTGGTATTTGTTGGATTTAAGTTTGTGTCTGACTTTCTGTTAAGTTTGAGTGTCATGTTTAAAACTCTTGTCAACATTTATTTAAGTTTTTTTTATATATATTTTTTCTTCTTCGAGGTTTGTTTCCATTGCTTGTCTATTGCCTTAAATCAATCAACCAACAATTCAATGTGTGGCTTTAAGATTTATTTTTTTTGTTGTTGTATTTGGCGGATCTTTGATGTACTTAGTTACTTATATTTGTATTAGACTTTGTGTGCATGTATGTATTTTATGTCTGATGAACTATTTTCCTGTGTTTATACTGATCTTTTTCCAAGATAAATATCCATCCATTTCTGTAGTTGAGTGTTTTTTTTTTGTCTACTTTTCACTATTTCCTCTTATGTGGACGAACAATGTTCATAAGTATTTTTGTAAATAGTTTTTAAATTTTATTTTCTAAATGATAAATTGTTTATTTTTATTTGTTTTGATTTTTTTTTTGTATTAATTTAAAAGGAAATTTTATTTATCTACATGTTTTGGATTCCTCATACGTTTAAAACTATAAAAGTAGTAAATTTCAAATAAAGTTGTGTATAAATATTATTTTTTAGCTACAATATTAAAACTGCATGTTAAATATTCTTAGATTATCAGTTGAAGGGCAACAAAAAATATGTTTATTTTGTTTCTCTTTTAGAAAAATATTATTCAATCTGGAGATAACTAATATAATTCAAATTTTCTCTAGTCTGCCTTATTAATGGCAACAAAAAAATTAAACCAAACCCATAGTCGAACAAAAATTTGGAGTTATTTTTGTTAGTATTTTTATACCCGGAATAACTTTCTGAATCGTTTAAACCATGTCCGTCCATCCGTCTATCCATTGTAAAGTTTGTACGCAATTTGAATGATAACGTACTTTTTTTCAACAAGGTCATGATCGGCCATTATTTAAGTTGGATCCAAAACAAATGTTCATTTCAAAATTGACCACAGCTCTCATATGAAACCTACTTCCACAAATCACGTTAACGTGTATAAATCCTATAAAAATGTTGGGGTCTTATTTTGTAAAATACTTTACCGCATTTTGAAAATTTTTTTCATAAAAATTGTTTTGTTTTTCAAAAATTTATATAGAAATTTTTGCAAAATGTGGTGAAGGGATTTAGGAAATAAGCGGGTTATTATCAGCTTAATATTCGACGTTTGAAAATTTAATTAAGGTTGGACCAGAATTTACTATAGCTTCCATTTAAGACAAGGAATTAAAGATATTTCCGCTATTATATACCAAAATATTCAATATCCCAGTCCAGAGAAAACATGTTTTAATAATTGACTTCTTTTCAATGAAACGTGGCCAAAAATGAGGCAAAAATGACCAAATTTGGAGATCTAACCTCTACCTCCGTGACCCGCTAGAATTTTGTTCTACTTCAAGTCAACTTGGAAACACTTGCTCTTTGACATTTTAAATTTAGATATCTCCGACGGTTTATAAGTTACAAATTAAAAAAAATCCTTTTGGTACATCCGTACGCACTTTTTAGAGATGAGTGTGATAAAAATATAAATAAATTTTAAAGAATTTAAATTGTATTATTAATTTCAATGTAAAATATGATATTGCTAAATCTATTATTGCTTTTATTGTATATCTTTTATCTTAGCAGATATTTGGTTTGGAAATTGGCTAAATTTAATCAGAAGAAACAGATATTTTTAACTAAGAAAATTTTTAATTTTTCGATATGAGTTATTTTGAGCATCAATTTCCAATTTATGAACCGATCTTATTTAATTTTAATAGCAAAATTTTCGGAAGGATTTCCCAACAGTTGCTATATACAGTGTTTGACAATACAATGGAAACTTTTCCTAATTTTTTATAAATAGAACAAAATTTCAAAATTAAATTTTAAAAAAAATTTAATTTTTTAGGGAAACATAATTTTTATAATACTTTTTATTTACTTAAATAAACAAAAATTAAGAAACATAAATTTATTAAATTCCAATAGATACAAAACAAAATTAAAATTATTCATAAATATGGTACTGACAAAACTATGGAAACTTAGATATTATCTTTACAAATATAATCTGAAGTTTTGAATAAGTCAATATTTTGTTGGGTATCCTTTGTTTTTCACAACAACCATGCATTGAACCAATTAAAGAGTAAATAGTTTCTTTTGAAATATCTTGCCATTTTCTTATAACCGCAGCCGATAAATCTTCCTTTCTGGTGTAATTTTGCGATCTACTATTTCCCATAGATTTTCTATGGGATTGAGATCTGGTGATTGGGCAGGCCACTTCAAAATACGTACCTCATTGGATTGTAACCACTTGGTAACAACCCTAGAGGTGTGTTTGGGATCATTATCGTGTTGGAATCTCCAAACTAGCGGCATATATTCCTCAGCGTATGCATACGTTACATCGTTTAAAATTGTCATGTATCCTGTACCAGTTATAATATGAATTTGACCCATACCTTGGCCTAAGAAACATCCCCAGACCATAATATTGCCACCACCAAACTTAACTGTCTTGTTATTATATTTTGGGTCCAATATCTTTTCATTTGTTCGTCTTACAAATGTTCTTCCATCGCTGCCTCTTAAATTAAATTTGGACTCATCCGAAAATAGGACAGTATTCCATGTCTGCCTTGTCCAATTAAAATGATCTCTGGCCATTTGAATTCGAGCTGAGCGATTCTTTTTAGAAATAAGAGGTTTTTTCACAGGACGATAACAACCGAGTACTAATTTCCAATTTTAGATTATTGACTATCTCCCGAGGAGTAATTTTGGTCATTTCTTTAACTCTCTTGCTATCAGATTATCCTGTCTTTGTGTGGTTTTACAAGGTCTTCCTCCAAGATGTTGAATTTTCGAAACTGTTGACTTATTAATTGAATATTTACCACAGATAGTTTTTTGTTTTAAACCAACACTAAAATAATTTATAATTTTAAATCTTCAAAAATTTTGACTTTAGCCATTTTCGTTAACTATTTGCGTGGATTATAATTAATTATT
>MINK01173563.1:6053-18543 GCA_001735545.1 Phormia regina
TTGTTTTTCAAAAATTTGTATGGAAATTTTTTCAAAGTGTGGTGAAGAGATTTAGGAAATAACAATTTTACAACATTTTACTAAAAGAAAAAGTACTATTGAGTACTCAAATGAACAAATATTGAGTAGTATCGAGTTTTCGAAAGTAGTAGAATTTGTCAGTACTAGTTGGTGGTACTATTTAGATATGTAAAAATCAATATTTCATTTGAATGAGGAATCCTTTTCTCCTTAGACCTTTGTGTCCTAAATTATATATTCTAATTGTAAATCTTATTGGTGATACTAAATCTTAAAACTATGTCTGTAATTTTTTAACAACCCTATTCACAAAAAAATAATGTATGTTTGATAAAGGTTTACTAACTTTTTGTATGTAAATTTTCAAAAGAAAAAGTTATTAAACGCTTATCAAGTATACATGAACTAACTAAACATCTGGCATCTCATATTAAAAATAATAAGAAGAAAATCAGAAATAAAGAGATAAGCAAATAGAGAGCAGCAAATACTAGCAGGCGATCGTTACTTAGAAAGAAAGCACTTTGAAATATATATTTTTTTCTATTTAGGATTTGTTTTTGTTCATTCAGTTTAAAATGTTAAAGCGCCAAGGTGTGATCGTGTAATTGTGTGACCGTACATATAAAATTCAATAATAAACAATTAAAATTAAACAAAATTAAAGTGCAAGTAATTAAATAAAAACAAAAATAGTAATTAATTGAATTTATAAATAATTAAATGAAACAAAACGAAATCAACCATAATATAACAACAATAAAATGAATAAATAAACAACATATAAACACACATACATACATAAATATAGTAAATATTTAAATTCAAGCAAATATACATACATGTATAGATATGTATATGCTTAGATTATTATCAATGATAAAGTGTTAATTGAAAACGTCACAAATTCATATCAACCCAACATTTGATTACAAACATTTTTACTATCATAATATATATTTTTATAATACATAATCCATATACTTATGTTTACAATATTATTAAATACATATATGTATATGTACAAGTGATTGTGAATGTGCTTTTCATATTTAATTCTTTATGTAACTAAAAACATTGCAAAAAAAAAGGTTTATACCTTCCTTCTTGTATGACAATAATAGTAATGGATGGATGAGTTTTTTTTTTACATACTTTACATATTTGTAAAATGTATATGTGAACATAAATATATAGACATATGTATGCACATTTTAATGATGATTATAATAATCATACCATAAACAAAAAATAATAATAAAAAAATAAAAAAAAATAAATAATAAATACCTAATAAAACAAAATACTCATTTTAAAATATTATATTAATTTTAAAAAGTAATTAAAGAATTGCCAACAATTTTATGTATTCGGTTCTCAATTAGATTTATGAAATTCCAACTTCTTATCTAGAATTGTTGAGTAAAACTAAAAAATGAAATAACGATATATATATAAAAAAAAATATAATGAGTAAAAATAGAATGTAATAGATTAATTATCGCAACATAATAAAAGCACTAACTCGTTCCGATTTGCGCAAATTTTTTTACATTATTAAATTCTATTACAAAGAAATGAAATGTTGAACAACTTAAGGGAAAAAATAAAACCTGTTTTTTTCTTTATAATTCAGTCTTTGAGGTATAAGGAACATTAATTCAAATTAGATATGTGTGGGAAAAGCTTTCCAATAAAACAGAGTGTTGATCTGGTTGTAGATCAAATCAAATATGAGCTAAATAAACTCCGAAGAGTTCTAAAGAATAATTGGATCTTGAACGTAGAAATTTGAACAAATATTTTTTTCTAGATAAAGTCAAGTCAATCAAAATAAAATATTATCATGAGATAATGTTCTTCTGCCACTATATTAAATTGTAGATAATATTACAAAGTTACCTAAACTTAATTAAAACAAAAGTTAATATTTACCTTAGACTTGTCATATGGGGTTAAATGGATGCTTTTGTTTTTATTTTTGCAATATTATCTACAATTCAATACAGTGGATTAAGAACATATCTTATTATATTATTTATATGTTGGTTGAGTTGAATTTATCTAGAATATATTATTTTCTCTGAATTTCTACGTTCAAGAACCAATTTTTCTTTAGAACTACTTACAATTATAAAGCTGTTTGAAGTTTATTTAGTTCGTATTTAATAATATAATTAGTTTCTTACAAATTACCTAGCCGACTACCTTAGGAAGCCACTATTAATTTTTTTATTTACTTGACTAATCACTTAATAGGGGTTTGATCTAAGAGGTGGTATTATGCGTTTGTGCTGATATTTTTAACACCCAAAAATATTGGTGTAATATCCACCTTAGTTTATATCAAATTTTTAATATAAATGAATGATATTTAACACAGAAGTTCCTTATAGTGCATAAACGAAGCCTATTACAATTGGTTATGATCGGTCCATTTTTAAACCCAGCCCCCATATAAATGTCCTTACGTTTTTTTTTTTTTTGCCTCTTATAAGTTGTATAAATGTTTAAGTCCATGTACTGAATTTCATGAAGATCTGTCCAGAATTTTCTATAGCTCCTACCTAAACTACTTTTCAGGAAAATACTTTGAAATTAAAATTTTAGTATCATATAAGTTTTATATAAACAGAAATTATAGGGTCAGATTTTTCGAATATCAGTCCATAATTTACCATACCCTACTTCGACAGCAACAAAGTGTAACTTTTGTATGCACACAACCACTTTACTGGTTACAATGAGTCAGTTAAAAATATTTGCTCTTTTCGTCTTCTCCCCGCTTACCTTAATGTCAGTAAAGTGACAATTGCCAATACGTTTATATACACAAATGAATTTTGCTGTCTAAAATCGTTTTAATTACCACCAAATAATCTACTGGGTACATATTTCATCAACACACATATAATTAAACTCAGTTTTACATATCAGCGGAATTTAAATTTTTGTTTAACAATTTTAAATGTTTCCAATTATAACAATTAAAAACAATACTATTAAAAAATGCTAATAAAAATTCTAATAAGTGAATTCAATGTATATGGTGTATAACTATTTTAATAAAAAAATAATAATAATAATATTAACAAAAATTAATATTCCTCATTTAGCTAATAAATACAATTGAGATAAATTTATTAAATTTCTGATTAAATGATTCATTGTGGATATAACGATCATTGTGTTCATTATTGTTATTATATTAACAGCAGCAGTATTTTAATTTATCCAAAGCCACCCAAAAACAAAATTAAATGTTTATCAAAATTATAAATGCATGAATTCCAAACAATAAAATAAAAATGAAAATTATTTATAATAACAAAATACCTATGTATAAACAAAAAATAATAATGTAAAAATATACAATAAAAAGAAAAATAAATAATAAAAATAAAATAGTAATAATAATAATACAAAAAAGGTTTAAAGCCCGTTAGATAATTAAAATAAATTAATGATAAAAAATATAGAAAAATTCTCATTAATTCCCTTCACAACAACAGCAGCAACACTACAATAACAATAATAACAATTTATTCACACGGTAGCAATACTAATAGTGCATGCAGCTACAACAAAAACAACAACACTTTAGTGACAGCACACACGCAACATGTCAAAGTATCATATTTTAAAAAATAACGATTACCACAATCATATTGATAATGATTCAACTACAACAAATGCCAATGGAATTACAACAGCATCAACACTTACAGACGATGAAGAAAACTTTGAACTATTCCATAGGAAAGGCAGTCATCATAATCATCATCATTTTAACGATCATAATCAATTAAGTCACGAGAATTCAGTTCATCAACTCAAACATCAAAAAAATCATCAATTTAAGAATCATTATCATGACTATAATGATGATGACGATGATAATGATAATGATTTTATTAATAATCATCATAGACACAATCACAGGGAATTATTAAATAGCGATAATCACGTTGAAGATCTCATACAGTACAACAGCAACAACAATTTAATTGACAATAATAAACAAGGTATTTACAACAATAACACGAGTGGTAGCAACAACAACAGAAATACATTAACAACAAAAACTATTTTGGCCGGTAAAAATATTTTCACAAATATTAACACAACTTCCACTAACAATTTAATGACACCTTTGGATTTCTCTGCTACAAATGCTTGCGCTGACGACTATACAATGGATGTTCCCCTATTACAACAAAGTTATAACAATAGCAACAACATCAATGACAATGGCGACAGAAGCAACAACTACAATAACAACAAAGCAAGTATTGTTTTTTTTTTTATTTACATCTATTTTTAAAAGAAATATAATAAAATAAAACAAGTAAAAGAAAATTCATTAAAAATATGTCTGCACTAATGCAGTTGATAAGAAACTTGTGATGAAATGTTTTTTTTTTCTTAAAATAAATAAAACGTATAGTTGCAGTGTCTAAAAATATTTATCTGATACAAGTTCGTACATATTCATATAAAATTTTCTTTTTCATTTGATAAACCAAATCCGGAAAATACTTTGTTTTATTTCTTTCAAACTTTATCAATCAATAACAAAAACACAAAAATAAAATAGAGTTTTTCATTGAACAAACAACAAAGAGAAAAATATTCAATTTAGCGAAACCAGTGTTGCCATTTTAGCACTTTCAGTGCTAGATTTCTCTTTGGCAAAATGCATTAACATTTTACAAAAAATGTGCTAAATGCTTTTTAGCATAATTTTGTTAAATGAAAAAAAATTTTTTTTGAAAACTAAATTTTTTTAATATTTATTAAAAAAATTTAGTTTTTTTGCTCCCAAACACAATGAATATTTTAAAAAATATTTCAATGTTCTCTATAAGTCATACTTTAAATCCAATAAAAGTGTCAATTACGCACATTCTGGAAGACCTTATACAAAATCAGTGGACTTATATTACTAAACAATATTGGGCTGAGAAGTTAGATACAACATGTAAAACATGTACATAATTTAAATAAATAAAATTTATGTTCTCAACCTAACAATCCGTTACAAAAAATCATACAATTTTAAAATGTTTTGTTAATATTTTTTATTCTAAAGATCTCTGTATATTAAATTTAATTGAATATATTTTATTTTTTAATGTTTATTATATAATAATTTCATTGGATTAATTTGTATTATTTTTTTGTGCGCTATATATTCTATGAATATATTTATTATTTTTTAATTTAATTTTTATAAACTGTTTCTTCTATAAAAATACTGTAGTAAAAAATTCAGGATTTTTTATTTTTCTTGTGGAACATTTTAGCACTTTTTTATTTGAGATTTAGTACATTTCTTAAATCATTTTCTGGCAACACTGAGCGAAACTTTTCTTTTTTAATTCATCTTTCTCTGAACTGGAAATAAATTTGTTAAGAGATTTTTACATACCTAAGAGTAAAATATAAATTTATAAGAGAAATGAGTAAAATGTTTCCAGATTGTTTACCAAATTAAACGTTTTTATTATTGTTTTTTTTTTATTGTTTTCTTTTTTATAATTTTTTATTTTTTGGAAAATATTTTTATTACAATTTGGGAGAAATAACATTTTCTAAAACGTTTAATTAGTTAATAACACTGGTCGGCAAACATTTTTCCATCCTGCTTAATAACAAAAAAATATGCGGACTAGATGGATAAGGTCGAAAATGTTTATGGGCGTATCTAATATTGTGCCCTAAATAAGGCGAGTATATTTCATTATAATTCAAGAGCGGGTATTAACGATTTATATAAATGATACACCAAAATATGCGGAATATAATTGCCTTTAAGTTAGGGATGTCAACGCTGTTGCCAGATTTGACCATTTATCGTCGCTTTGACGACTTTTGGGTCTAAAAATGGCCTTTTGACGATTTGACTATATTCACCCCTATTATGTCAATTTTTTCTACAACAAAATTTATAACTATTTTTACAAATGTTTATAAAAATAAATTAGTTTTTTTCTTCTAAAGTATTAACAATATTATTGAAAAACTTTTTAAATTTACGTATATACATATATATGATTCATTTAGAAGTAATTTACGAGAAATAATATAATATTATATTCGGATCAATTATGTATGATGTCATTGCAAAACGACGAATACACTCTACAAATAGCCAAACTAAGAATCCACATATTTTTTATGAATTCATTTAAAATTAAATTTTGTATATCGTAGATGGTCTTACAAGGGAGTTGTTTTTTTATAACAAGACAAAAATTATTTTTTTTTCTTTTGTAAATACGAGTTTTCGTTTAAAGTTAACTTGGTATAACTTGAATTAGTATATTGGAAATAATTTATAAAAAAAAAATTATTAATTGATTATTAGATGATTTTGACGATTTTTTTCTCAAAATTTGACGATTTTTCACCACATTTATCGGGAAACTATGGATGTCAATCACTAAAAATATAATTGTGTTTGTGAGAGTGAGAGTGGAAAAAATGCACTTAAAGAAAAGATAGGTTTAATAAATAAAATATGTCCGTTAGGTATGCATGGTTTTTCATTCTTTAATAAAACTCATTATTTTATAAACTTTTAAATTGAAGAAAAAAATATAATTTTTTACAGTGTATTTTGTACTCTTTGTACTCTCAGCTACGATTAAATGAAAGAGCTTAAGAATACGTGTGAACTCAGCCAGCACAATTGTGCTATGAAATTGACTTCACTAATTTAAGTCGTTTACTATCGAATGTTATTCGATAAATAGTTTAGAGGATATTTCGAAATAAGTGTCCGAAATACAAATTTTTGTGAGTTAAATTGAAGATTTTCTAAAGTGTTTCAGTTTATCATTTTTATCCCATAGCTGTTAAAACTGTTAGTAAATAAAATTTATGCACAAATCTTGATTTCAGACCTTTGCTCGAAAAAAAATCAAAAAAAAAGCTAGAAATGAGATAAAAAATTATTTTGACTGAAATATCTCTTTAACTAAAAGATATACAAAATTTATTTTTTGTCATACCAATACATAAATGAATTTTTGGCAAATTTTTCAAAAATAAAATTACATAACCGAGATGGCCATCTTTTGAGGGCCACCCACTCTCCCCTGACCCGCTAGGAATCTGCTTTTTTGTTTTATTGAAATATCTGTAACGACAATAGTTACAAAACTATTTAAAAACACGTTTTAGCCTTAATATGAGCGAAATATAAGACGCGACAGTAAAAATCCAGACCTGAAAAGACAAAATTAAAGCAGATTCGTGTTCAGCACATCAAAATTCATCCAGACCAACTAACCATTTGTCCACCAGTAAAATTTGTTTGCAATAAAATTAATATTTTCTTCGGAACAATTGTTTCAAATTATTGCAAATAAAAATATCCTACAAGTAGATGAACTGTTATCTTCAAATATTCTATGACGCCATACTTCCGTAAGTAATTCACTTACAAAAGAAACTCAACGTTTAAATAGCAATAATTTTAATTGCGAGTAAGAGATTTGTATAAATGCTATATAGTTGTAAGCTTTACAATGTATATATTTCGTAATCGATTAAGATCAGATATTTGTGATTTTTCTAAAACGCATTGAAGCAATTTACTATTATTCCAAAATGATACACAATTTCATACATTCTTTTTTACAGATTTTTCCTAGAAAATTAATATTTTATTTCACTTATTGTTAATTTTTGCTTCAGTAAATATATTCATTTCACACAGTTTTTGTTAAAAAAACATTAAAAAAAATGTAGAAATGTTTTATCTGTAGTAAGTTACTACTAGTAACTGCAACACTTTTATTTTGTTAATATTTTTAATGGAATATATTATTCTTGAACTGCGGACAAAATAACAATGGCCTTTTATATAATTCTTAAAATAAACGAATCCCACTAAATCATAATAATATTCGTATTTTTATTTAGTATAAAAATATAATAGAATAATAGAAAATGATTATTTTAAATAGAATATTCAACGAAAATTTCATATTTTACAAAACTTTTTTTAAAATACCCAGCTAAATTTTGGTAATGTCAAGAAATTACTTTTGAATGACAAAAATATACGGTTTGCATTACATAGAAGTAGTCTAGTAATTATTTATTTATAATACGATACAAAATTACTTATATATAATCAGCTTTTTTAAATTGATAATTGGAAGTAATTAATTCGTATTGGCATCTAAGTAATTACTTTGTAATACGCCTAATAATATGAGGTAACTAGTAGTAATAATAATAGGTATTTAGTTACCTCATAATGTATAAGTTGTAAATAGCCATGATATTTACTTCTTTACTCATTACCTGTCAACCAATTTTTTGCTGGGTATTGGTGTTAACAAATTCCAAGAATACAAATAATTTCACGAAATTTTTTAAGTTTCTATATAAAAAAAAATAAATAAAAAATGCACCTTTAAAATTTTTAATTCAAATATATTTTTTTAATTTAATATTTGTGCAATGAACATATAAATAAATATGTATGTGTATGTAAATGTAAATTAATACATATGTATGTGACTATTTGTTTTAATAAGCATAAGTTTACACTTCGTTTGTGTAAATATTCAAATGAGTTCTTAGTGTTTGTCAAAAATGTAATAAAAACAAATAGAAAATTATTAGCATTTTACAGTAGAACACATGCACAGATCACACGATTAACAAAAATATGTTATAGTCCCTCGACACAAGTGTTGTACCAGTTTCTCGCTTAAAATGAAAGAATAGTGAATGACGTTAATAAAAGTTTACAAAATATTGCTGTTATTGTAATTAATTCATTACTTTCTCTTATTCGTGATTGAAAATTCTATATATCTCTTCTGATGTACAAAATTTATTAACTTAAGCTTTGAAAGTACTTGTGTATTTAATCTCAGTTGAATATTTTATTAAGAAGTCCACAATTATTTTCTCTAAAGTTAAGGTTGATTTTATTTATAAAGTGTTGTATTGGGTTTGTCATCATGTCACGGAACGTCCAATGTAAACTCGAAAATCCATGACAAAATTAATTTCCACTCTTTATACTTTCATCAGCTGTATCTGAGTTATCGATAAAAAATTCAGTACTATTGTAGATTATACAATACAGTACCCCTTGGCCTTTTCTGTACTTTTTCTTCTTATTTTTTTCCAAGGATTATTTTCTTATCAAACAAAACGTTTATTTCTTAGATTGAAACAAGCTTCACAATATTTCCTACAATTACTAAAAATGGCGATATTTTCAGTTTGACAAATTTGGCAAGAATTTCGAATTAATATTCAATTGAAGTTCATTTTTCAAATTAACTTATTAAATGTTTTACTGTAAAATTATACAATAAATATGAAACTATTAAACATTTAAACTAATTGCATTTATAAATTTAAACATTTAGTAATATTTGTGATAAATTGTTACGTTAAATACTTACTTATACATATGTACATTAGAAAGCACCAAATATTCCACATTTGACAATTTATCATTATTTCGATGAATCATGATACTTTGACCATTTTAGCTCTAGTTATATTTAGTTCGATAGTTTTTGAACAATAATGAGTTTTTCCCGATTCCCGGGAGTTGACAAAAATCAATTGAAAAAAATCAATTCCGCAAATATGAAAGTTATAACAAAATATGCCTACAATGAAATAAGAGTATTCAAAAAACAGTTAAACACGTTAATATGTTAAATGTGGAATTAAAAAATATATTTATAAATAATTTGATAAAATTCATTTGGTCTTGATCAGCCCATTATATGGTTTCAAATTGCAAATGCATTTATTTGCCGAAACTCCCGGAAAAGAGTTTTAACCCAGCAAAAACTTTGCTTTCGTGGTAAGCTAGCAGGTATAATTGAAAATAAAAATAAACTACTTAATTTTTTTCTCAATAACTAGTTATTTTTGTTCGAGTTATCCATGAATTCTAGTAGTTATTTTTAGACTCTAGTGATACTAGACAACTGATATAACACAATTATACTATTGAGTACTTATTTATGTAATGTAGACAAGGCAAATATTAATGATGCCTACTTTCTAGGAAAGTACTTTAATAAGTAGTTGTCATTACCGAAAACCAAAAAGTTTTTGCTGGGAATACTCATAAATATCTTAAAAATAGAATTATATATGCCAAATTTCGTAAAGATCGGCCCATAATTGCTCCCATATTTAACCTTTTTTCGAAAATCACTTTAATGAACATTAATCCCTTAAATAATATTAATATCAATTTAATATATGACACAACTATTTTTTTATGAGCAAAAATTATAGTAAAAAAATTAATGAAAATCGGTTCCTTACATAAAACCCATTTTCAAGAATCACCAAAAGTGTATAAATAGATGTGAATTTTAGTATTAATGTAATATTCTGTGTTAGTATGTTTTATTTTACACTTAATACAAGTATCGGTCCATAATTCACGAATTTTGGTGTTTTAACAAAACGATGTTGTTTTTATAAAATCGTAATTTTCATGATAAAAATCTGTAAATCGCACCTGGGGATAAATATTTCCAAATTACTACGGAAATATTAACTGAACAAAAAGTGAAATAACTCAAAGATAAAATTAGTCAATATTTATTGAAGTTTTATTAATCTTAATTGGACACACATTTATCGAATTATACAAGTGTGACTGCCTAAAGGCGGGGTCATGTTTACCATGCCCATGAAAGATTTAAATTCTATCTAATCGACCCTTTTTTTAAGAAATTCACCGTCATTTGACTTTATGTAAGTTTGAAAGGTCTCTGCGCCCATAAAACAAATTATATATAAAAATAATTTAATTCTGCATAAAATAGGGTTTATTTAAAATGTTTTTTAGTTAAAATATTTTTTCTTTTTAAGAAACTTTAAGAAAGTTTGCTCTTACCAACACTTCTGTGTAAATTCGTGTAATATGGTAATTTTTTAAGACCGATCTGTTAAAATTTAATAACGGTACTTAACTTAAAGAATTTACTAACGCCACTTCTATTAAAAAATAGTGAAAAAAGAAAAGAAATTACAATTGAAGAAAGAAAAATTATTTTAAGTGCTAAATTCTACCGGGTATAATGCCAAAGTTTGCAGGAAAAAGCCGCATGAAAACAAATTTTCCATATATTAATCCTACGGACGTGTTTTGACATGGAGAAATAAGCGGGAGGCTTTGTAATAAAAACACATGTAGTCGACTTTTAAACAATGGTGATGCTGGAGTCATGGTATGGGGTTGTAAGTGCTCAAAAACTTGGCATTGAATCCGAATATTTCTTCCAGCAGGATAATGACCCTAAGCACACAACATAAATTGTACGATTATGGATCTTATATAACACCCCTAGCACTCTTAAAACTCCTCTTCAGTCACCCGACATCAACCCAATAGAGCATTTATGGGACCAATTGGATAGATGGATTCGAAAATATCACATTAATTCCAAAAATATGCTGAAAGTGAAATTAATGGAGGAATGGGAGAAAATTGATCCGAAAGTGACGAAAAAGTTAGTACATTCTATGCAGAAACGTTTGCAAGAAATTATTAAAAATAATGACAAACACACCTCATATTAAATTAATAAAAGTTTTTAATTAACTTTACCTGACGGTGAATTTTGTCCAGTAGTTAGATGAACTGTTTTGTATATTTATACCCTACACCACCAAAGGTGGTTGGGGTATTATGTGTTTGTGCAAATATTGTAACGCAGAGAAAAAATTTTCCTACCTTAAAGTATACCGTTCGACTCAGAATCACTTTTTGAGTCGATTTAACGATGTCCGTCCGTCCGTCTGGTTGGTTGGTTGGCTGGATGGCTGGCTGGCTGGCTGGCTGTTCATGTAAAGCTTGTGCGCAAAGTACAGTTCGCAATTTTAGAGATAATCTGATGAAACTTGGTACATATGACTTTTTTGGCACAAGAACGAAGCCTATTGATTTTGGTATAAATATTTCCACTTAAATGTGACATTAAAATTAAGTTTTGTGCATCATAGAATAAAAGTACGCAACCCAATTTACCAATTGTGGGCAATTTTGCTGCAGTCTACATGTACATACTAAATAAAATAAATGCGTGTATATTTATTTGTGTAAACACATTACATATGTAAAATTAATTTACGCAAAAATTGTATAGCATTTATGTTATATTTTTGTCGTAAAATAAAATATTTAGTTATTGTTGATCTTTAATGTTTTTTTTTTTTTTTTTTTTATTATTTATACAATATGGTAAGCAATTTGTTTAAGTTCAGAGCATATGATTTTGAATGTCCTTGCCTACCAACAAAAAGGATTTTGATCCAACCTCAATAACCAATTCAACTCGGAGTGCCTGAATTAAAAATTCTTTGCGGCTATTGCTCTATGCTGTATATTTATGGTAAGTGCTTGACTGACTTTTATTTGCATTTTATTAAAATAGCTTACAGTAGTTAAAGATTCAAC
>MINK01173564.1:0-13757 GCA_001735545.1 Phormia regina
AAATTTGTTTAAAATTTAGCTTATTAAGATGAAAAAAATAATTAGGGATATTTTTAAATCGTTATTGCTTTTCGTGAAATTTCAATATGAGTTTTTTTTTTGTGCAACTTTTGTGAATTCTAATGCAGATTGCATGGTAAAGTTGATATTCATGATTGTTTGCTTTTCAAATGCATGTTGTACGTGAGTAAAATAAATGATAAGTAGGTGTTGTTGTTGTTATTGTTTCTGTGTTTTTTCTCTCGTACTACAACTTAAAGTAGTTGGTCTCAGTACAAAAAAATTTTATGCATTTAAAAGAAAAACATAAAAAATAACTAAAAACGATTTTATTAAAACCTAAAAACAGGCAGGTAAAATAGAATTTTAAATTTTTACCACAAAAAAACTAAATCTTTAAATTCTAATACTAAAATCATTTGAGTTTATATACGATGTTATATAATATTATTTTAATATTAAAATAAATCCTCACATGTATTCTGTTGTCTAGATTCAACAGTTTATTTTATTTTATTTGTTTAATATCCTTAAATGTCTGTCTAATCATACGCCAACTACTAAAACTTATAAACACGTATCGCTCGTTCATGATTTTAGCTAACATTTAAAATCATAACCACCATATGAAAAGTGTTGGGGTAAAATGTGACTTTTAAACTTTTTTAACATGAACGTTTGACTACCATAAACCAAAGTGTTAAGAGCGGTCAACTTTTGTTTGTTTTTTCTTTGGTTGTCTCAATACTTAAACTTTTATGTGCGGAAATCAGAAACGTGTTTGAGAAAAGTTTTCTGAAAGCACAAAGTGATTTGGGAGTTGTATTGAAAAGTAAGTAGCAAAGGTAACAAATTTGACTTTGCCGAATATTTCGCATCATACATACATATTGGTATTAAAATAATAGACAATAGGTAGCAGAAGTCAGCAAGGGAAATTTTATGGCAAATTAAAAAAAAAGAAAGGAATTTTAATTTTTGTCAAAATAAATGGAATTTTTAAGCCATTTCCAACCACCTGTATTGTAACTTATTCAGTTTAAGATTGATGATGATGTTTTATACTTCAATGCAAATCTTGGAATGTTAACTAAATGAATTAAGAAAAAATTTGAATTCCAAGATATTTTTATATAATTTTTTTTTAAATAAGACTACATGTGAAATAAAATATTTTACTGTAGCCTTACAAAAAATAAATAAATAAATAAATAAATAAATAAATAAATAAATAAATAAATAAATAAATAAATAAATAAATGTCATTTAAAATGACAGCAAAATAAATCCAGGACATAATATAAGAATAACCTGTGACTGATATTTCGGTTATAAATAAAAGAAACTAATTTTTTTTCTAAGTATAACATTACGTATTTTTCAAACCATAATCAGCCAAGAATAACAGTTATATGAAATACGAATAAAAACTAAAATATAGTCCATAAGCTAACTGGACCCCAAAAGTAAATTAACCAAATGTAAACCTGATATCACATTAGGTCATCTGTACGAAGGACCTAAAATGTAAATGATCCACAAACATATAAGCAAATTCAAAATTATTCAACGTACAAAATATTTCAGAAAGAATAACCATTTTTTATATATTTAAAGAAATTATATTGCCTCAATTGCTTTAAATTTTACTTGAATTGCTCCATCTCCAATTTTTCTTCTTCACACTAGATATATTTAATATGAAATTTTTAATATACTCATAAACATAAATTTATTGATAAATAAACCAAATTTGTCTACTTAATTATTTAAACGTGTTCTTCTTATATGAGCCAAACAATATACCCCTAATTAACGTGGTTGTTCGAATTTTCACAAAATTTCTGATATCCATTAAAATGTTTTTTTTTTTTTTTTTTTTTTTTTTTTACCACAAATTAAACTTTTTTACAAAAAATTTTATTTAATATTAATTTTTTACTTACTATCCGATTTTTTTTGTTATCAAGATTTCAATTAAATTTAAACTATAAACTACATTTGCGCTAAAAATACAATGAATCAAGACAAAATAGCAATCAATATTTACATTTTTATTTGAAAATAAAAAACATTAAAATAATTAATTTTTCTAGTTTGTCCATTTTTGTTATAATATTATTAACTTAACTTAATTTAACCTAACAACTCAACTGATTAAAATTATACTTACAATATACATACATATGTATATCCTAGAAGGAAATATTGACTGAATGATACGATCACTTTAAAAAATTCGAAGCGTACAATAAAATAGTAAATTAATGCACATTTTATTATGTTTATAAAATGCTTTATGTTTTAATTATAAAATATTTAATTTTTCACTCAGAATATTCAAAAAATTAACAAATGTAATGAATATTAAAACTCTTTCTAAAATATTCGACTTAAGAAATAATAAAAATATAAATTTGATTTAACTAAATATAGAATAAATTTGACAAATTTATGCTTTTGGCGGCATTTATATCCTTAACAAATCATTTATTTCCTTTTAACATAACCAATTATGGACCGGAATTCCGAAAATATTATTTGTATAACTAAAAATTAGCGATTTTATTTCCCTTCTTCGATTCGAACAAACGTAAAAAATCTCGAAAGTATATAAATAACAATATTTCTTGGAAGGCTTTAAGGAAATCAATAATTTAAGCGGGGTTTAAATTGTAGTTATATTAGCTTAAACATGAATATTTTGCATGTAATTTTTTTTTTAAATACATGTTAATACAATCGCATTCTTTTAAATGCAATTTCATTAATATGCTATTAATTTCTTTTTAAATGTTTTAACATTTTTGAAAAGCATGGAATCCTTCCATTAAAAAAATCTAAAAATTTTGGGACGCACACACATACTATGAACAGTTTCGCCTTTTTCAACTAATTTAAATTTTTAGTATCTTTACATATTTTGTTTAAAATAATATTTTTGTTACTTTTTAAAAATTCGGTAAAAGTAGAAAATATTAGAATAATTATTGATATTTATTTAAGAACGAAAAGGAAGATTTTGAAAATGTTGACATAACTACACTAGAAAAATATAATATCCTTTTGAATACTTTTAAAAATTACAGAAATCCATCAATAAAGTCTTCATGTAAAAAAATGCGACTTTACGGGCATTCTTTCATGGAATATAGGATATACTTAAAATAAAGTTTATAACAAACTGAATTCATTGTTGAAAGGATATAAACATATTCCTAATAGAAAGATGAATTGATTTGAATATTAAATTCATGAGTGAGAAGAGAATGTGTTTTAATTTTCTTATTTAATATAAAATAAAAGATTTTTATTCTATATTTATCTTTTAACCATTTTATATACTCTACTATTTGTTTAAATAATTTTTCAAACAGTATTCTTTTCTATTTGCAGGAAAATAAAACATACAAATCTCATCAACTTAATCAAATTTTCAATTTCTTTGTCAACACTTTCCTAGTGTATCATGTGTGGTTTCAGAATAAAAAAATAACAAAAACAAAAAAACATACAAGTAATTTTGGACTGAGGGAAAAGCAAAAAATATATTTTTTTCCAAACATGTTGTTAAATATCGAAAACTTCTGTGCAGGAAACTATCTTAGAGGTAAAAATGCAAAAAAAAAATTTTTCCATATTTCTTTAAAGATAAAATTAAAAGGGATGTTAAAAAAAACAAGTATTTTAGTGGCAGTTAAATAAAAAAATTCTAAATCAAATCCTGATTGATTTGTGGCTTAAAACACAAACAAACAAAAATAGAAAAACCAAGAAATACTAAAAATAACGTAAGATAAATTGAGTACATTTGCCAAAAATTCCTATATTGAAACATTTCAAATGAAGCTATAATTGTCTTGATAAATGTCTTTATTTCTTTTTCGTTAGTTTTTTTTTTAACTAAAGACTTAAAATTTTCAAATGAGTTACGATTTCTTTTCAAAATGAAATATTGTTTTGTATGCAAACATGAGACACAACATTTTTTTTATATATAGACAAAAGATGTAAGTAATAAAAAAAGAACTTTTTGATTCATATTTCATAGTTAAACGAAAAAAATTCTAACGAAAAATTTCAATTTCTTTGTAATTTGATGTTACTCTTTTAGTTGGTTCGTACAAAAGCATATGTATAGTTCTGAGCTCATTTTGAAAATTGTGATAAAACAGCAGGTGTCTACCCAAAGAACATCCAAATTTATATACATACAAAGCTTTACATATAGATTTTTTTTATATGTACATAAATATATGTTTAATGTTAGTTATTGTGATTATACACTACTACTACTGCAGCTTCACTATGTTCATAGTTTGAGTTTAATGTTTGTTACAGTAATGTTCTTATAGTTGAAAAAGTGCAAATAACAACAACAAAAATATATGAAAAACTCTATACAATATGTTTGACAAAAGTTTTTTGTCATTTATGAACTGTATGTACTTGTACTCATTCATACAGTAAATTTATAAAGTTCTATGCAAAAAATATTGTTCATTAAGATAAAAGGAAATAATGAATAAGTTGTCAAAAAGTATGGGATACATTTTTCATAATTATTTGTGCTGCGATTTTCATTAAATTTTATATTTTTATACATATATTTTTTAGATACATTTAAATATTTAAATACTTAAATTAAGAGAATTAATTAAAAAAATTATCTTTCATTATCCCTATTGGAGCATATATTTGAAATAATATTATAATCCTTTAACATATCTCGCTCTATTATTTAAGTATCATCTTATAAGTTTGCAGTATTTCCTTTTAATACATTCAATACATTCTAATATATATACAAGTTTTTGTATAATAAAATTTTCTATTCTTATATGTATCTTTTTTATGATTTTCTTTATCTCTAAAATTAATTAAATATTTTGAAAATTTTCTTAAAACAATGACAACTAATGACCTGCAAGTTATGTGTCTCACATTTTAATAAGAGTCTCGTACAATGCTAATGTTAATAATAATAATGCGACTAATGATATAAAACTATTTGCAGTCATTTGTTCTCCGAATACAAGTTATTATTTCTATGTTAGTGTGTGTAAGAAAAAGACAAAAACACAAAAAGACATAGTTTCTTTTTAGCTAAATATCTACGAGTGCTAATTGGTATGTGAGTATGTGTACAATTTATGGTTGATATAATTAAAAGGATACTGTAGTAGTCTGCTAATAATAATTTTATTCTTAATATAATTACTTCTATATTTATGATTTCATTTCATGAGCATAAATATGTTTATGATTTCTTATTTGATTAGTTTGAAAGTCGTTTATATGATTAAAATTAATTAATATTACAGTTTTGTGGTTTTTATAAAAAAGTTTTAATAAAACCAAAGCAAAACATAGAGACAACAAACGAAAGGCAATGAATTTTATATGATATCAAGACTGCAGTTTAATAATATTAAAATGTTATATTTGTACATTTCAGTTAATAAACGGAACATGTGATTTTTAATTAATTATAACATACAGAGAAATGAAATGTATGTGAATGTGTTTGAAGCAACTGAAATATATTTTTAATAAAAAAAATGTAATTTTTCAAATAATTTGATTAATTCTTTTTTCATACTCTACTTTGCCACTTATTCACAATGTTTATATGTATTTATATCTATAAAAAATCTTTAGTTTTAATCTTCACACCCACGATAAAAAATAATCATAATATCTTATAAATTTTACCTTGAAGTAATGACTAACATAAATTAAACACAATATAACTAATAATTGAAACAATAAAAGAATTAAGGTTCGTATAACTTATAATGGAAATTGTACTCGAAATCAAAAGTAATTTCATATATTTATCTCTTTTTTATTAGATTTACAAAAAAAAAAAAACTAAATTTTGTAATTAATTTCATCATTTCCAACCTTTTGACAAAAAATACTTTTACAAGTTTATGAAAAAAAAAAATACAGAAGATCCAAAAACAATTAAAAAACTTTGTCATATTACTTATTTTGTTCTAACTTATTTTCTATGATATAATTGCAAAACAACAAAAATCTCTAAACTAGAAACAAAAAAAGATCATATCATAAAAAAACCAACAAATTGCAATATTAAGAAAAACTCTTCAAAATACAGAGTTTCTTTTTCAACAAGATAAAAAAACTACGAGTACTTTAGCAATAAAATGATAGAGGTGATGTTACCTAACCTCAGTTAAACTTAATTCAAACATTACTATAATACTTACAGTTACATTTAACCCATCTAACCAAATTTTAATAGTAGATATTTTTTCAAACTATCTTCAAATCTAGTCATAAACTTGTCTAACATGCATAACACTGAGAATCTGGTATAATAAATATGTTGTTATTTGGAATTTTGTTTAAAAAAAAATCGACATTTTCATTGATATCTTGTTGACATGGCCAATTGGGTTAAATCTAACATACACAAGAGTATACAGTTAAAATCACTTTTATACTAACAACATTATATATTTCATATAAAAATATATAAACATAATCATACACTAACACACTTACATAAAAGATAGACAAATAACTATTTGTATGTTTATAATAAATAAAATAAAATAAAAACAAAAAGAATAAGAACAAAATAAAAAATACATATAAAAAAACAAAGTATAAAAAATTCTATAGAAACTAGGGAAAGAAAAAGTTTTTAATTAAAATTTTACGCACGTTTTAACAACAAGTAAATTCTTAAAACACAAACACGTACAATATACTTGCACATGTATTGGCATGTTTGTATGTGTGTATGTCTATATGTATGAGTAAAACTATAAAGTTACTATACAGTAATACATATTCACATACACAAGCATACATATACAAACTTGTGTTTTTGTATGAACAAAATATTTTTGTATGTATAGGTTTACTATTAGGTAAACAAATACTTAAGAGAATAACAAAAAACAAAAACAAATAATAAATAAACAAACATAAACTCATGTATCCTTGTGTATGTGTGTATGAATATGTGCAGTTTTGCATCCCTATACTATGTTAACATATACACTCGTAAACCGTAATAAATGTACAAATAGTTGTTTATACAACATAAGAATCTATTCTAAAATACCATGCAATTTATGCATAAAGACACGCAATTTTTTATGCAACAGTAACTGAAACAACTCCATTATGTATTATTTTTCTTGTTTTTTTTTTCGCAAACAAACATGCAACAGTACTAAGAAGAAATACTAACACGTTTTTTCGTTACAAATTGTTGTTTATAGTAAACGAATTCGCATGTTGCATAAAAAGTTAAGCTTGAAAGTAACTTATTGTATACAGTTTATTAGTCAAAATATAGTATAAGCTTACGAAAAAATAGTGCTGACTGAATTAATCTTTATTTGAAATACACTTTCAATCTGCCTAAACAGGAATAAAATTTTTATTTGTTTCACACACAGTTGTGATTATGTTTTAATAATTGGAAAATTGTAATTAAAAAAATATATAAATACCAGAATTTCAAATTTCAATTTAAATCTTTTAATTTACAGCTTATTGAAGAAGTCATGAATTTAACTTATTTAGCAATGAAAGCGAGATGCAGTTATCATGTTCTTCCTTTAAGCTTCATGTTCATTTCTTTTAGAGTTCTTCCCTTAAAATATGTATGTTTATATATATTTTTTAGCGAAAATACTACTTTAGCTTTATAAAACTTAAAATTTTCTTAGAAATTATTAACTTATTTTAACTTTTTCGGCAGTAGTTCTTTAGAACTGCAAAAATATCAAAATATGCACTTTAGAAGCTCTTAAAAGCTAAAATTTTCAGGTGTTTTTTTTTTTCAACCCTCTGTCCTGCTCAATATACTCGTATTCATATTATATCAATTTGTTCATTTTTTAATTCAACAGAACTATTAATATCAATTAATCAACATTATTTTATCGACAATTTAATCTCATCTTAAGAGTCATTTTAATAAAATTTGTCATCACATGTTTTATTTCCTTATAAAAATTTGTACCTTTGTACAAAAAAAAAGAAAATCTTTCTACACAAGTTTCATTGAGGCGTTAATTTTAAGAAGTCATTTCTCCCTCTCCAGATTTATCAAACATAAATAAAAAAACATCCATTCAAGTTTGATAATCTATTCATTCCCTCATTCATTTCTACATTTATTCATCGTTATTAAGTATAACTGCCATAGAAAATGTATTTTCTAAATACGAACATAAAGAAAAATTAATACGGAAAATATCTTCATTTTCTAACAAATGATGATGGAAATTTTCAATATTTGATATGAAATAGAAGATGTATATATATGTATTTGTATATATGTATGTTTATGTATTTATATTGGTTATATGTTGTTCGTCATTTTGTTTCTTGTCTGTTCTTTTTTATTTATTTATTTATTTTTTCTTTTAGATAAAAATCAAATCCCCATACATGACAAAGCATCATCAATGTCATTTGTGTTGGGATATTGGAACTTTAGTTTTTGTGTCTTTATAAATGAAAAACGAAAAAGAAAAAAAAAAACAAGAGCAGCAGCAAAACAACAATACACCCATGAATATAACTTAGTATGTAGTATATTTGTATGAAATACTACAACATAATATTACTGGTTGGTTGAATGTTTGATGTCAATATATAGTAAGAGATGTATAAAACGAAAAGTCGAACGAGCAAATTTGCAGCAATTATATGAACCATACAATAAAAATAATAAAAAAGGAAAAAATCATACAAAACATAAAAAAGTACTGATGATGATGATAGTACTCCAAAGAAATACTACAATTTTGTAGTTAATACTTTGAAACAACAAGTTATAGGAGTTTATCGAAATTTAATGACAACTGGTTGTTATTTGGTCTACTCGTACGGAGTGCTGGAAGCAAGTGTCTGTTTCAATTCATTATAAAATGTTTCACAATAGTTTTTATAAGGCAAAATGGATAGACTAATAATGCAAAGAATAAACGAAATAACAATGACATTAATTAATCCTATAAGTGGAAAAATATTTACTTATTTTTTGCCATTGTGTCCTCCCTATAGAATCTTTTGTCATCTAGTGTTCAAAAAATTTTAATTTTCTAAAAAAAAAAAAAATTGTAAAATGATCGAGAAGAACTATAAACAGTTAAATTTTATAAATATTACAATGAAACAAATGATAATACGGGTACAATTGCCACGTTGGAGTAAAATTTGTCAAGAAAAAAAAAAACGATTAATTAAATTATTAAAATTAAATTTCTTAATAAAATTGGATACCAAATAAAAACGGATCAAATTATTAATAATAGTTATAAAAATTGTTAGCCTAGGTTGTTATTTTCGTAATCTTTCAATCTTTCAAAAAGTATTCCTACCTAGATTTACTTTCTGAGTCGATTTAACAATGCCCGCCCGTCCGTCCGTCTGGTCGTCTCGCTGGCCTGTCATGATCGGCCCATTATTTCACCTATCCCCCATAAAAATTTCCTCCAGGAATTGAGTTTTAACACTCATAACTGCCTCAAAAATAGAAATATTGTAATATTCGACACAAATAACACTTCAAAAACTATAGTTTATTGCATATTTGGATTATACTTTTTGATTATTTTGTAAAACAAATTCGACATAATCTTCATTTACAAAAGCTTAATAAATAAAAAATATTTTTAGCTTATAAAAACAATTTCATACTTAAACATTAAAAATTTTGTTACATTTATTATATAATAAATTCTACAAAACATTATACTTAATCCATATTTCAAGTAACTTTTTAATCCTCATTTATTAAATGATAATTCAAAAGAATTTGTATCAACTTAGGGCAGCTTTAAATCTTAATTTGTTCATTAGAGCATATTTTATTTCCTTAATATACATGTTTTCTTATTTCTTTACTTTTCATCTTTTTAATTTCATGAATAAAGGTCAATTTAATTCATGACCACTTTTCAATAAGCCATAAGTAAATATTTTATAGAAAGTCATTCAACCAAATAACCTTAAGCTTTTTGGTCAAAATAGCAACAGCCAGCCGTAGCCATAACAGATGATGAAAGTTTATCACTTGACCACAAAAATACTTAAGATTTAACAGACAAAAGGAAATAAGGTTTCAAAACTTTTCAAACCCAATATGAACTCACTGACAAACCGACATATAAAATTTGCCATAAAATGGTTTATAGAATTAAATATATGTATACTTAAATACAAATAAGTACGTAAATACATATACATACATATATTTATTTATTTATTTATTTATTTAGAATATAAGTAAAAGCAAATAGTTTTCAATATAAATACCAAATAAATTGGTCCTTTCATTCTTGTGTGTACTCAAACAACACTCGTAAGTAAGTATGTATTTATTTAACACGCTTTTGAGACCTACTTAAATGTAAGAGGCATAAGATTTTAACTAGGGTTTGCCAACAAGAATTGAAATAAAGAAATCATCAGCTACAGCTATGATTAAAAATATAGATATTTAAAATAAAAATGATATAAATAATTTCATTTAACAAATTTTGATATTTTACTAAAGTTTTGCAGACAACCTCAAAAATTTTTTATTTATCTTTGAAAATTAGATTCATTTAAAGTAAAGTTATTCAAATTTCACCAAAAAATAACATATTGTAATTTTTTAAAAAGTGCTATATGTCAACTCTTAACTGTTCTCTAAGTGTGTTTATCTTTAATATTTTAAGGAAATTATTTTCTGTACTGTTTTCTTTATATTTCTTTAACAACCTTCCTTTACCATAGAAAAAGGTCTTTAACTATCAATACTTAAATGTAATTTATTTTTGGTTTTTAGGTCTTTTGAGGTTAAACTTTTTTCTAACCGAAAAATTTTGTATTCTTTTTGTTGTAAAATACCAGCTTAACTGTTAACTATACCTCTATTTCCGACTATAGAATGATAAAAAAAAAGAATGACGAACATAAAAATAATGCGAAAAGAAACGAGCAAAACTGATAAACATCATGTTTTACTGGGAGAAGGTCAAGAGTCAGTTTTCTTTAAGATGATTGATTTGTAAATGAGCTTAAAGTATTCCAGACTAAAATGGTCCAGAATTTTAGAAAAGAAAAAAAAAAAAACAAAAAACAGAGAAAGGAAATAACAAGAAGCCAAATAATAAACATGGGTAGTTTTTTATATTTTATTATTGTGGTTAACAGACTAAATGACTTTATGAGTGTTAACAGGGTATAAATAAAAAATGTATGAAAAATAAATTAGTTTTAGCTAAATTAAAATAACACGTTAAGCTAATTTAAGCAAAGGAAGTTTTGGAAATTAATTAAGTCTTATTCTTACAATTTAGGGTATAAGCATTTTTCTTATTTTTAAGGGTTCTAAAGAAACAATCAATTCATTGGAAAAATTTTTTGTATACTTATCTAATAGGAAATATTTTCAGCGAAATTTCCCTTCTTTTAAAGAAGATTATTTTCGTAGAAAGTTTGAAATATATTTTAAATATCCTTTAAGTATGAATTTAAAAAAATATATTACTCCTATTAAATTCAATATTCAATTTAAAATTAATTTTTTTATATTTTATTTATGTTCCCATCGAATTAAATTTGAAATTTGAAGATAAAAAAACTACATTTCTATTATTGAAATCTTTAAACTTTTATTGAAATACTGGCGATTAAAAAAGTAATTTGCATAAATTTTCATTTTAATTATCTGATTTGAACCCTAAGAAGTTTTAATTTAAATATTTAACATTGATAACACTTTCACCTTTTCCACATTTGTGTTACTAGCAATAGCAACAACATGCAACACCATTAACATCAGTTGTTGCATTTATAATGCAGCTGTTGCTTTATTTATTAGATAGATTAAATAACAAAAAAAAAATGGTTTCACCTTGGAAAGTACAAAATAATGCACTTATAACAGTTTATTTAAATTTTTAAATTGTATAGCATATAATTAACAGCAGTTGTTTATAGATATTTTATTTGAATCTATTTAAGAAAAAAGAAAACTTCAACAAATTTGAAAAATTCTAAAATATTTGTTTACAAACAATGCTGCAGAGTTATTTTTTAATATTTATTAATAATTTCTTGTTTTACCAAAAACATAATCCAAGTAAAATGTTTAATACGAATTTATATATTACGTTTGCATACATATGATTTACGTATCACTCATACGTATATGTATATACAATTACGTATATATCTATGTATGTTTCTATGTCTATTTGTAATACAATTTTTCCCATTTTTATTCATATAATTTGTAACGTATGTTTGTATGTATAGAATTCCAAGAATATAAGTATTTCATATATTTTTTTAAATATATTTACATAATTTTATAAGAATTTTTCGTAAATGGAAAAAATTAAAACTTTGTTGCTCTTAAAAAAAAAAAAAAATATTTTTATATTTTTTTTAGATTTAATTATGCACCTTTAATTGAATAAAAAATGATACCACAGTTACCAAGCATATGAGAAAAAAAATTTATATATAAATTCTTTTGCAATACCAAAATATTTAGTTTTTATATATTTCTTTAAATACTGATATGAAATGTATTTTTTATTTTAAGTTAAATTGTACATTTTCTTATGAAATATATTTAAAAAAAAAGAAATACATATAATAGTTTTCACTTTTTTTTTACACCCAGACATTTTTCATTAGAATTGTTCACTTCTCGAAAAATTTACTGAAAAGCTTAGGTTATTACTATTTTTTTTTTTTTTTGGTTTTTCAGGTAATATTCATTATTGTAAAAATAAAACAAAATGTAATAAAAGTTATGTTTTTTTCCATAACGCCAACAATTATGGTCTCATATGAACAAAACTCTATATAGATGAAACTAGATCTTAAAACTTTTTGAAAAATGCTTGATTTATTATATTGACGCTACATTGACGATGACTGTAAACTCTTTTGGCCAAATGAAATTGATTATAATCGGGCCCTTACATCACAAAGCCATCAAAGAAATGTTATCCTGGAAAAAGATTTTACTGGTCACAAATACGTTACATATAGTAATATTTTAATGGAATTCAGTGCAAATAATTTTTGTATAGATGTTAGTCGGTTTTCGAATTTTCATGAAGATCGGTTCACAATTGACCATAGCTCCCACATAAAACACTCTTATGAAAATTAAATTAAATTTGATAAATGCCACTCGGATGTTACTATCAAGTAAGTATTCGACATAAATAAATTCATAAAATAAGAAACAAAAAATGTATCTATAAATTACCATATCGCCCATATAAATCCACTTGAGATGTTAGTCTCAAGTTATTATTCTGTATTTCCATTTTTTTATTTTAGTGAAAGTCTTGATCCACAATTAACATCAAGTCTAACATAAGTCACCTTACCGAATTTTTGTGATCATAGCCTGAGTATCATATGTTTGGGTCCTCTTCACATTATTTTACATTTAATTTCATTTTTTTTTTAATTTTATTACATTTTTAACCCATAACTAAAACTAAACTTGTCAGTTAAACCATTAAAAAAGTTTTATTACTTTTTTTATTTTTAAGGGAACATTTTTGAAAAGTTCTATAAACTAATGAAGTGTTACTACTCAAACACCAATAGAAATAAGAAACTAACAAAGAATACAACACAGACATTAAGCGTAAGAGATTGCTTAAATTACAACAGATACTCGTTTGGTAGGTAGAAGAGATTACCAGAAGAGAAACCAAAAATATGATTATAAAAGAATT
>MINK01173565.1:22310-35869 GCA_001735545.1 Phormia regina
CCTTCCCGGAATTTTTGTACACATAGGGCAATGGTTGGTCGGTCTGGACCAAACTATAACCTTTTTCTCTCGTTTTTTTTGTTTTTGTTTTTTAAATTTCATTGTTTATTTTTAAACACTTTTACTTTTTGAGTTTAAACGTTATTTTATTGTACCAAACCTAAAAATTGTAATGGCTAAAGTATGTTAGAATAAAATTATGGAAAGTACTTTTATGCAGATGTTTATTAATGATTGTTAAAATAGCTAAAGAGATGAAGCGAAAATAAGATTAGCATATTATGGGTATGTGATGTAAGGATGTCCGTTTGTAAAGAATGACTACCATTATTTTTGCAGGGTAAATAAATAAATATAAAAAATTATATACAAACATAATTTTAGATGAGAAGTGTTTTCAAAGCAATGGAAACAAGAATGTATAACACAGAATAACATCCTAATCTAATTTTACAGCTCGTTTTCACACTAAGTCTTTCTTTCAATGAAACGCAATGTTAAAAATCATTGACTGTCAGTTCATGTTTTCAGTTTTTTGTAACGAACTCACCATTTTATGTAACCATCCATGTGAAATATGTACTTATTTCGCGCCATGACTCCAGGGATAAATGGCTGGAAAGAATTTCGAAAATCGACTATTGTATAGAGATTGAAAAAGTTGAAAAAAAAATCGACTATTTTGAAAATTAAAAAAAGTAGAAATAATTCGATAGAGTCGGACTGTTTTGTTTTCGAACTATAAAACCCTAGTTTATTAAACAAGAATATATTATGTATATTATTCATTTTCTTCTATTTTCAAAATAAATAGTTTTTCATTATGTTTCGTAACGAAGAAAATTTCACTTTTTTATTTTAATTCACACTTGGCGGTTTGATAGTTTAATAGCATTGAGAAAAAATTATGCTTTAGATATCCAGATAATAGAGGAAAAAAGAAAACACAACTACTTATCTTATTATTTTGTAACATTTATATGCAGCAAGTTAATCTTGTTGAATAGTAATTAACAAACTAGTAATGGCAGTAATTGCAGAGAAACAGTTTAATTGTTTGTCACAAAACAACTTCTAATATTATTGCTGGCGGGATTCGAATGTTTGGCGTTTGCATTGATAAGGCATTTTGTTCGTAACTATATGGTTCGTTACCCAAGTTTTTGCTGGGAATGTTTACGTCATAGGAAAAACATAGAAGTCCAACTCTTTTCTTTCGCTCAAAACATAAAAAAGAGCTCTCTTAACACGGTATTAATTTGTTTCTGTAGAAATTTTACTAACACATGATAGAGATTCAAGTTTTTTTTGACGAATTCTGTTTAGGTTAGTTGTGAGCAGTTGGAGTTCTTAGTTGTTTTTCTATGGCGTTTACATTTTTTAGAAGACACTTCCAAATAAAAGCCTTTTGATGACACAGGCCTGTAGTCCAAGAAATTCTAGATTTTAAATGGATTTTTTTTTTTGTAATTTTCAAAGCTTGATTAAATTTTCTTTATAAAATGTATGATAATTTAGATGTGGTATATTGTAGAATTTTGGTTGTTGTATAATTGAGAATATAATTATCAATAAAGGCGGTGTAGGAATAGAAGGCTACAAAAAAAAAAAAAAAAAATAATTTGTTAAAAATCACAATAAAGTATAGGAACAAACATTTAGTTAAAATTTTCTCCGTCTCACATACTAATACTGGATCAAGAATGATAATAAAAAATAACAAAGTAGTTCCACTTCTCCTCTGAAAAAATATTTTGAAGTTTTTATTTTGCAAACAATTATGGAAAAAGTTGATGCGCACATGTAGATGGAGAAGAAGGGAAAAGTACATATGTGGAATTTTAGGATATAAAATCTATAAGTTATGAATTTAATAACAATTGTAATATTATGAAAAATATAAGATTTTATAATAACTAAATATCAATAAGTTTTAAAAATGTTCTTATAAAAATTTTATTGAAACATTGAGAAATTATTAACATACGATAACGTTTATTATTTAATTTACTTACGCCATGACGTCTGTTCATTTAGAGCGATGCGCTTAGGGAGTATCCTCGCAACAAACCTTAATCTTTATATTTATATTTTTATAACAAAAATTATTGATGTTATTTGCTAGAGACGTACATACCTATCCAAATATTCTTCAATATTAATTTCTATGTTGGATTCAAACAATTCTTTTGGGAAGCTGGAAATTGCAAACTGTTGTTAAGAAATATTCATAAGTCAAACACTCTATTTGTTACCTTTTATTGGATGAAAAAGCATTTTTATTTTATTTGCGTACACTTCCTTCAACAGTGTCATCCCTCCCAAAATGTAGTGAACATACAAGTGGAACTTTAGGCAATTCAGATTCCGTTAAATTGTAAGAATCAAGCCACTCTGTATGTATAAAAAAAAAATATAAAAAGACAAACACATCAATATTATTGTTACTAACACACACTTAGAGTTAGGTACTTTTTTACTAACACACTCTTAGAGATAGGTACTCTTGCCAAAGAGTAGGACTACTTGTATATACTTTGTCACAAAATATAAAAATTTGATTTCTTAACTTTGAAGTTTTATGTAAAATTCAGGATCATATGTTTTGTTATTGCTGATTAAAAAGTTTTCACAAGAATTCATCCGTATATTTACCCTTCCTTCCTACAAATAGGAATTGAATCCGTGTGAAGATTTAGGTTCCATATGAAGAAATTATTATGATTCTGATTTATTTATATGTTAATTTTTATACGTGTAGATAATCCTTATAATAAAGTTTTTTTCAATATAAATATTTTTCAATTTTATTTATTATTTTTTTTTTATTTATGTGACATTTCTTAATATTAAATATTAATGCCATAACACACTTACAAAACTTAGTTTTCTTTTATTTTATCATTGAAAAGTAAGATGCGTGTTAACATTGAGGTGATACAAGGTATTTGTTTTTGTTTATCTGATGGAAATTCCAATGGAAAATCTATAGCCACACGACGATTAACAAGAGTTAGTACAGCGAGTAAATCTATTTTTTTGGCATTTGTATTTAATTCAGCTACTAGAGACTGTATAAACCAAGATCTATTTGCAGAGTCGCGCAAGGAATGGAAATCTGTAAATATTTTAAATACAATCACCGTTACTATGAATACAATTTCCTTAAGATTCTGTTTTCCGAAATCTATATAGTTTATCTTACTTTGAATAGAAAACTTGAAAAAAAATTGTTGAAAATATAATAATCAGGTATGTGTTAGAATACGAATAAATTTCAAATTGGAAAAAAATGTGTGAATTAATTTAAATGCTACATGTATATGCTAATGCTTTTTATTTTTTTCATTGAGTTGTGAGCGGTATAGGAAAATAATTCCTAAAGCAGAAAATTTAAGGAAATTTGATGCCTTGATCATAACCATTTGTATTTTATAGCTTACTTGGTATTGTTGAATGGACAAATAGAAAGTCTGCATGTATTGGTATAGTATAATTTGCTTCATACATCCTTTCGCCATCAGTTTCAATCCTTTTTAGCGAAACACCTGAATCTAAATTTTCACCACGTGGGGCTTCTATGAAGAACAATTTTGGTTTGCCAGCTAGTGTGGGACATTTATCGGCTGTGAAATAGTCACATATGACATTTAATAGGTACGTTTCATCTTGAGCATATAAGAAATCATCTTCACCATGAGTTAGTATTACAATAACAATACAATCATATTCACTATGATCTTTTTTAGACGCTAATAAATGAAACAAAAGTTAAACTATTTTTGTACAGTAAATAATATGTTTAAATATAGATGTGACTTGCTGATCACATAATTTTTTACCTTTTTTCACAGTCTTTTTAATATTTTTCCATGTAAAATCATAATAAGTAGAAACCTCAAAATCCAACATATTAAATGCATTTTCTAGATCAGCACAATCAGTTTTAGTATCTAAAGTTTTAGTTGTACACGTAAAATTCTCATGATAAAATATGAGTGTAAGACCTCTACGTTTGTGATTCATGTTATAATGGGTGGCACAACTGTGGGTGGGAGCCTCGGCAAATCTTTATAAATATAAAGTTTATAAAAAAAAAAAAATTAATGGCTATCAAAAAAATGAGGGAAATACATATCTAACTTAAACGTGTACATAAATCTGAAATGACACTTGATATTTTGATAAATTTTTGACAGATTCTAAATTATATAGGTCCAGAGTTTGCTAAAGTTGAACACCTCGGATATTAAAAAAAATTTTAAACGATCCAGATTCGTTATAACTCGGCCGATTTAAAAGATCTTTATATGAGTAAGATAAAAATTTTGTTTTTGAAACTTCTTCTTCGCTATAGCGATAAAACTTTACTAAAATCAATTTTTTGCGAAAAAAAAAAATTGTTACGTTCTTAAGTAACATATATAGTATTTATACTTTCCAGATTGTGTAAAGGAAAAAAGTTTTAAAAACTCTAATACTTCATGAACCAGGGGCTCTCAAAATTGATCAATTTTTTATGATGTTCTAATTTTCGCCTTAATTTCTCAAATTGCAAAACTGGAATTAGAAAATAATTTTATTTTTTTTTTACAAATTTGATATGTTTCTAAGCTTCTGGATATAAAAATTTTTGCTTCCATATCGGTTGAGAAGTTATAGCAAAAAATGACATCTATTCAGATGCAAAATTTCATTTAAAAATGCCGTTTGGGAGTTCTAGATTTATTTCTATTTTATTTTTTGGATGCGACACTGTGCAGCAGTATTAAGGGTATAATCATACTCTAACTATCATGGTTATAATATAATGTTTGTATGTGCTGTTTACTTTATAAACAAAACTAACTTTAAGTTAACTATTTCTCAACTAGTTGTGGTTGATGCCTAGATTATTTTCAATGGAGAGAACTGACTATTTTAACATGGCGATGTCATAGGAAATAGTCAATTGTGCATGACTGCATGACTATTCAACTAACTTAAAGTTAACTACTTTTTCTTTTTATTCTTAGAAGTGATATAGAAGTCATACAAAATTAATTTTTAAGCACTAGTTCCCAAAACATTCCTTAAAACGAATATAGAACCACAAATAATTTCTATTCCATTAGTGTTAGAATTGATTTTGATATCAACGTTTGCCTCAATTGGGAGTTGAACCTTCAATAAAATTATGTACATATATTTTATTAGGCGCTTTAGACAACTGACCCACGTAAAACCCAAATTACTTTCATATTTACTAAAAACCAGTAATTGAAGTACTATTAGGTATTGCTGCTAGTAGCGAATAAGGCTACAATGTAATGCATACAGTAAGCTGTTGCCTTTAAAAATTGGAAGTTAAGTTTTTGCTGGATAAAAGAATGTGAACTGGTTTTAATTTCACCAATTCTAGAACTAATGATTTTATAACATGTTCTAAACATTAATCATAAGAACTAGTACATAAAATTTAGCTTTTAATAGTAAAATTATTGGGTTAATCTGTATAGAGTTTTTAATTCGTGTATTGGACAAAATAGTTGATTCCCTACGTAAGAGCTCGTATTGTGTTTCGTCAACTTTTTGTGGGAATGGGTATATTTTTTTTTTCATAAGCTGTCCTTTTTATCGGTATTTTCCTAACTCTTTGTTCACATTTGTCAAATATTTGACCAAAATTGTACACTTTTACAAAAAGTTGTGTACAGTTTTTTATCATACAATTTTTTGTAAGAAAAAAAATGTAAAAAAATAATTAATCAGTAAACTAAACAAAATCATTTTTAACCTTTTTGTGACTTATTTACCCAATAATATACAAAGATGCAAAAACTAAAAATAAATGCTAGAATTGCACTTTTAATGCTAAAAAAATCACTTTTTTAGAAGAAAGTATAAAAAAGTGCTTAATAGCATTTATTTGTTGTTAGCTAAAAGTTAGTTGTCAAAAAGTTAACTATAAGTGGATTATTTTTGTAGTCGACTACCAATTTGCTTGCGGGGTTGTAACACAATAATATTGTTATACATCTGGCAATCGTGTAAACACATAACGTTGCCATTGCCAGATAATTGTCTGACAATTTTTATTGTCAGCTGTGCGAATTTTATGCATCTGACAATGGCGTCATTGTCAAACTACAAAAGTAAAGGAAAAATTTTAATTAAACAAAAAATGTGTAGTGATATAGACGGCGGTAATAAGCAAATTGTTGAGGCAGCTATTTAGTCATCCACAGACGATGGTAAAAAACTACGCCAAAACAAAAGTCATACCGAGTTGTGATACAACTCTTGCTCTTCACTTCGTAATTGGATAAGCAATTTAGCGTGAAATCCCTCCTGCTGGCTGTGAAGCACCCAATCCTTCATCCACACTTTGTGGAGCCTTTTTGTTTTTTGTCGTCGTCATTTTTGCTTTTGGGAACATAAGCACACAATTTTCGTTTGACAGTTCTGGCAATGTCTGACAATGGATCTGAGAACTTTTGCCATACAATAACCTGTCTGACAATTGTTTGGCAATGAAATTGTAAGGTTTTCTTAAAATCGTCTGAACTGGAAATTTACCTGTTGCTAACAATTTTTCATTGTCATCAGATTGTTAGATCCGACAACCGTGTATACATAGCTTCATACACGCATATGTAAGAAATTTAATTTTTTTATTTATGAGATATTGAAAACTTCAATATTTTAATCAAAATTAAAAATACTTACTGTGGTCTTGAAGCCGGTCTCAGCATTGACGTATTAAGAATTTGCAATTGTTGTAAAATAAATTTTGTTATTAATAAAACCAATTTTTAATTTATTTAGTTAAAAACTAATAAAAATGGATGAAGTGTATTGTGAGAGGAAATAAATTCAACTAAACTTTTATTTAGTCCAAGTTATACTTTGTAAAATTCGATAATAAATTCGAAAAGAGAATTTGGTAGATCATTTAAGAGACACATTTTTTGATAACGATAAACATTATGTATAGAAAATGAATCATTTTTCTTCTGCAATAAGAAGAAACTCTCTCATTTAAGTAAAATTTATATTTATGTATTTTAAAAAATATGAAATTCCCTTTTTTAAATATAAAAATGCAACAGGGATGGTAAATGCAACTTTTGTTATTGTACTAAATTTAATATAAAATTGTACTGTTTGGACCGTAAATGTACTAAAATGGTAAGAACTTATTTTTCGAAAACTTTACAATATTTCATCATCAATACATCTTTGGGAAATCTCTCAAAATGGGTGGCACAAAAAGTTTCCTTTACTTTTTTAACATTTCCTTGTAGTGAAATATGCCATACTTGATGAATCGTACAATTGTTACTTCAAACAATTTATCAATTGGATAAATTTTGCGATTGTCGAACCCTTATAAAGTTAATGAATAACTCTGCAGCATATTTTGTAATATACATTTTAACTTGAAAATTTTTTTTGGAGCAGCAATAAATAAAACGTGATTTTTTTATAGTTCACTTCACTACAGTAAAAATATGCATAGTTAAGACAACATCCAATTTAGTTAAGACTACAAACGTGTATGTATAGTAATGACAAGATCCCATTTATTATATTATATATTTATATTTTATTTTCTTATAAATTGCAAAAGTATTGCATATTATTAATTAATTTTTTAAATTTCTTATTACTTACAAGACTTTTTTAATCATTTTATAAATGTTTTTATTTATTTGATAGTTTAATAAAAGTTTTTTGGTAATTTTTGCTGGGCATTTAACTCATGTTGTCATCGAAGAATGTATGTACAATTCAGTATATTTTACTATTACAGTCACCGGTAAGATGACTATATAGGTGACTTTTAATCAAACTTGTCCTGTACATGCGACAGATTTCGACGACATCCTCGATGAAAATGTCGTTAATGGACATATGCCCTTCAATTCAAATTTTTAATCGAAATAGGTATCAAAAAATTCGTAATTTTCTACTGGTTATGGAAAAAATATTTAAAAAAATTTTCCCAACGGATTTTGTTTCGCTAGAAGCTTTTTGATGAAAATTTTGTTAGAAATTTTGGAAAATTATATAATTTCAACAGTATCGAAATCGACTTTTTGATTTGAAAATTGTCGATAAATCGACAAAAGTCGAAAAATGTTAAAAATAGTCGGAAAAAGTCGAAAATAATCGGAAAAAATCAAAAAGTCGAAAATAGTCAGAAAAAATCGAAAAGTCGAAAATAGTCGGAAAAATCGAAAAGTCGATTATAGTCGAAACGTCGATTATTTAGAATTGAAAAAGTCAAAAAATCGACTATTTGAAAATTAAAAAAAGTTCAAACTATAAAACTATATTTCTTTGCACCGAATTTTATTAAAATATTGCTATATTTAAGGTATTTATGATCGTTAAACCTCTATTTCGGGAGGTTTACATGGACAGCCAGTCGAACAGAAGTCCGGTGGATATCGTTAAATCGATTCAGAGATGATTGGTCCCAAAAACCTATAATGATCTAGAGTATAAATATATTTGGCGTTCTTATGTAGTGTCAGTGTTTTTTAATTGAAAGTTAACAACGTTGCAACCTGTTGGCGCAATGAGATCGTTTTGATGTTCGTGTTTTGATGCTCAATATTCATATTAGATATTAATATTATTAAAATATTAAAATTTTCCTCATTTAATAAAACAAATTATTATTCATTTTTCGAATTCATATATTATTATGTTTAAAATTGAAGAATATGTTAAATGTATTAAACTAACAGAACTTAAATATTAATAAATGGCAACCATTGTGGAAGGCAGGAAATTATTTTATAAATTTTTTAATGTTCAATAATTTAATAATTATAAAAAAACTTTATTTTTATAGACTTAAATATATGTAAAAAATTCATATGTATGTATAATGTACCAAAAATACATTTTTAAATACAAATACAGAAATTGGAAAATAATAATAGTAGCACTATAAAAATTCAGTTCCATATTAGCATTAGAATAATTGTATTTTAAGAAAAATACAAATATGATATTCAAAAAATTGTATACAAATACAAAATTGTATTAAATATTAGAATTTGATTTGAAAATTCAAAAAATTTATTAGTTTTTTATTACTTTGTTTTAAAAAATAATTTTTATCTAATGCTTAAATACAAAAAATATTTTAACAATTGTGTTTGTTCTAAAAGAATTTCTTTAAAAAAATATTTGTGGTAAATTTGTACGCAATTTGTATGACACATTCGTATTTGTTGTTGTTGCTTTTATGTTTTCCTTAATTATTTGGAAAATCAAAACTTAAGTTTGCAGCACTAATTTTGTTTTGTTTTATCAGTGAAACGTAAGATGCGTGTTAACATTGACGTAATACAAGGTATTTGCTTTTGCTGATCCATTATAGGACGTGATGGTACACATGATTCAAAATCCATAGCAACACGTCGATTAACAAATGTAAGAAGTGTAAGTAAATCATACTTTTTGCCATTCGAATTAAATTCCTCTATTAGAGACTGTATAAACCATGAACCATTTGTGGTATTGCGCCAGGAGTAGAAACCTTAAAGAACAAATATAATATGTATATGTTAGCAAAAGTGAAAAATATCGGAAAATAACATTGAACAAAACAAAGACAATAGTGATACTGTAATTTTAAGATCATTGTGACAAATGAAAAGATATGTACCTGGTATTGTAGAATAGGCTATTAGGAAATCAGCATGTACTGGTATACGATAACTCATTTCAGATGATGTTTCACCATCTGTTTCAGTCTTTTGTAACTTAATGCCGGGATCTAAACGATCACCACGGCATGCTTGTATAAAAAACAATTTTGGTTTGCCAGCCAATGTTGGACAAAATCTGGCTGAAAAATAATCCCAAATAGTATCCAATTTGTACATTACATCTTTGGCGTATAAATAACCTTGTTCACCATGTGTTAAGATTGCAATTGCAAGACAATCATGATCACTGTGATCGTGTGCAGCAGCTAAAAATTAATATAACAATTTAATACAATTATACAAAAAATAAATAAAAACATTATTTTTTCACATGTACCCTTAGCGATATGTTCAAGAAATTCTCGTAGTTTACAATCCTTATATGTTGTTACTTCAAAATCAAGATTTTTAAATGCTTTCTTTAATTTCTCACAATCAACATTAGTACCTTTGCGGTTCTCTAACGATGGAATATCAAAAAATTCATGATTGAAGATTAACGCCAAACCGCGCTTTTTGTGGTTCATATTGTATTCCATAGCATTGCGTTCGGTTGGCATTTGAGCTACCATACCTCTTAAATCGGCAACTGAGCTATAAATTGATAAAAAAAAAAAAAAATTAAGACAATTAAACTGTAAATATGAAATATATAAGAAAATTTTAATCTGTAAATTGTGTGTATAACTATGGAAGTTTATAGCAAAAAAAAAATATACAGTTAGAGACAAAAAATTTTAATATACAGTTATAGTTTCCGACAAAATCTTATAGAAAAAAATAAGAATAAATAATTAAGTTATAAGTCTACATTAAAATTAATATTTCTTGATATTATCTTCGAATACATACAAATAAATCGAACATCACTATTAAAAATCTTTATTTCATTGTTATTATCGTTATCGATATTTAAATAATTTGTATGCAATTATTTATTTCACCTACTGAAAAAGGATTATTCGCGCTTCAGACTATGTGCGGTTATTGGTATAATGTTAGGTTTATAATGTTTTTGTAGTGATTTACTCTAAAAGATTTATTATTTTACTTCTTTAAATTTTGTCGTAAACTCAAAAAATGTATGCTATACCCACTTTTTTTGCTTCATAACTGTATATACAATTTTTTTTGTTATTAAACGTTTTAATAATAAAGAATTAAATGCTATTATTTATTTATAAATACATGAATTAAAAAACTGATTAAAATTTTGTAGTTCTTATTTATTTACAACATACATATGTAAGTATAATTTAAGATTTCTCCAATCGGCAAAAAAATGTCTCTCTTATAGAAGATTAGTTGAACCTAATTAATGTTTTAAACGCGAATCTGCTTTCAGTTCTATAGTTTTTTATTGTTGTGTCTAATATTTCGTCCATGTAAAGACCTCTACACAAGCCTTTTCAACACTTGAAGAATTTATTAAAGCCCTAGTTTAAGGCAATATCAGTATTGAAATAAAATCAATAAAAATTGAAAAGAATTGTAAGATTTAAAAATTTTCTATTACAAAAAACTATATAAATCGTAAATGTACATAAAAAATAACAAAATTGTTAACAATTTTAAACAATTTTATTGTTGTGCTGCGTAAAGTTCTGGAAAATCTGATCGAAGAGCAGCGAACTTTTCAACGGTTGAAGCTGCCTAGAACTCATCTAAGAAATCTTATTAGATGGTCTAAGGACTTTAGTAGACAAATCTTGTCTCTTTAGAGCTGAACCGAGCAGGATCAACTCCTTTGTAGGGACCCCGAAGTGATTCGATAGATCGGATGATCAAAATGATTAGGCCTTGACGCAGCGGGATCTTTCTATGGTACACAGACCTTATTTTTGGACCCAAATGAGCTTGGCTTAAGGCGGTTGCCAATAAAACCTAACTCTACTGTTGTGCTGAATTAGCCCTTAATTTATTAACTTTATTTAACATTAATCAGTTTATGAACAATACTTTGAGTTAGTGCTGGCTGACAGGGCCATCAAATATTTTTTTAATTTTTATATTACAAAGTTCCAAGGCCGGATCCAGCTCAAGGCTTTGGGAGGTTTAAAATAGAATGATTTTACAACTGTTTTCTTAAATTTTATGATTTAATACAAATTTTTCACTAAGAGGGAGGAAATTTCCCTTTTTTCCCTCAAAAATGTTACAGCCGTATTAAAAAAAAAATAATGTTTGTTTGATAAAGGTTTACTAACTTTTTTTATGCAAATTTAATTTCAAATAAACATAAGACAAAATCATGAAAAAATTATGATTAGCATTAATAGGAACTTACACAGTTTTCCCGTTTGTGGGATGTAGTCCGTTGTTTGCACCTTCTTCACAACCCATTCCCAATGCATCGGGCCTATCGAAGCTGTTTCTTGTCCCAATACCATGACTGCCAACGGTATCGTCGTCATCATTAAAACCATCGTAGACATTACAATTATTTTGCTGTTGTTGAGAGGCCTTGCTCATTCTTAAAGTAGCACTTGTTATGTACTCTACAGACGATATACATTCATCCGCCATGATTGATAACTAATTGTTGTTTTTACTACTATTTTTACAAATGTTTTTTCTATTTGTGATTTATTAATAAAAATTTCAAAAATATTTGTGGTTTATTTTTATGTAATTCGTCATAACACAAATGAGTTGTACTTTTTATTATTTTTTTACTGAACTATTTGCAGGGTTTTTGAAGTTTCTTTTCTGCTTTTACCATCCATCAACACATCCAACACCAATCATCCTTTGCACACAGACATTACATACACTATATGAAACACTATTCTCCAAAGCGCATTTACAAAACAAATAAATGCCAGACACGCCAGGCCAAATACAAAATAACTTTTTTTTCAAGGCTAAAATTAAATTAATTTAATAAAATAAGAATTTTTTCACTATAATTTAAAAAATATAGGCCGTTTAACTATTTTTCTTCTTTTTTCTTTTTGTCGAATTTTATTAGATATTTGCGTGGTTTTGATTATTTTTGTTTCTTTGTATATTATTTGTCATCATACTTTTTAAATTTATATTTTTCAAAAATTTATTTTTACATTTAAGGTAAAAGACCGCTTTTATTATTTTTGTTGTTATCGTTGTCGTCGTTATAAATGCATGTTTTTTGTGACGTTTGTTTAACATTGTATCAAGGTTATTAATTTTTTTGTATTTGAAACAAACATTTTAATAGAAAATCACATACGAAATAGTTCATGTACACATATCAATTTGAGCTTATAAAAAGTTTTTAATGAAAAACGCATTAAGCGGCTTTTTCTTCTTTACTCAATATGCAATTACTGTGCTTTCGTTATTTTGTTCACTCTCTGTTTGGAAAACACCATCAATTCGTTAGTATATCAAAACAAAAACTAAATATTAAATAGACGAATGCATCATAAAAAGACGCTACGAGCACTGTTGCCAGATTTGATGATTTATCATCATTTTGACGGTTTTTGTATCTAAAATGGCCTGTTGACGATTTTACGATTTTCACCACGATTTTGACGTTTTTTTTAACAAAATTCAAAAATATATTTACAATTCTATATAAAAATAAATTAATTGATATTTTTGTACAATTTTTTAACAATTTTCATGAAAATCTTTTTAAATTTGCTAAAATAAATGATTCATTTATAATGAAAGATTTATGAAAATAATAAAATATAATATTCGCTTCAATTATGTATGCCTTTATTGCGATACAGAGAATATACGCTACAAATGGACAAAATATTAAATAGCCAAACTAAGTATTAGAAATTTTTGGTGAATTCATTCAAAATTAAATTTCTTTTATCGTAGATGGTCATTTTAACATACAAAGTATTAATG
>MINK01173566.1:222-10877 GCA_001735545.1 Phormia regina
CATGTTTAATAATAGTTTTTAAATTAACGGCTGTTTTTTTACGAAAATTTCCTTTTATATTCTTTGTACTCATTTAATTTTGTTTTTTCCTTTCCGTTTTTTGTTTTTCTTTTAGGTTACGTTACATTTTCAAAATGGCTTTAGCCGTTTCATTGCGTAGAGCTTTACTCATGCTACTCACTGCTACCATATTCGTTATAATGGTGTTGTATTGGAACCAGGGTGGCATTAAACCTCAATCATATATAAACACATACGAAAAGTTAGCGGGCAATCAGGAACAATTAAGTGAATTTCCAATGTAAGTAGTAATTTATATTTGTTGTTATCGCATTAAATAAAATCAAAATAATTGAAATTAAATTAAACTGAATTAGATAAATTAAACAAACAGCACACACACGAAGCTATTAAAAGTATTATTTTTTTAATAAAATTAAAAAATTAAAATTGATATTAAAGGATCTGTATAGGAAAAAAAAACGACCACTTTTTAGCAAAAAAGGGAAAATCCTTTTTTTCAAAGTTCAAATTTAATTCTACTTTGAATCTATAAAAAATCGGGTGAAATTTGAACCTTGAACACATTAAAAAGTAACAAATTTAAATTTGAAATCCAATAACTCATAAATTAAAAGTCATAAAAGAAGCATGTTTTTGTAGATTCCTACTTGTAGAAAACTTCAACAAAAAGTCTTTAAAACGATTACGATATAACAAATCGAAATCGTTTTTAAAAATGTTCATGATCGAGGTATCCTACTTTGGTACACCTGTATGATTCAGTTCTATATGATACAAGCCTGAAACTTAAACTCGTCTACACTTCTACTATCACTATATGAAATTTCATTAAAATTGAAACAGCTCTTCCGAAATTCCAAAATTATTTACATTTCTGTCATATGATTTATTTTCATAAATTCATTTACACTTTAAAAAATTAAAATTTTAATTCTACTGCCCGCAAATACCAAACGATCATCCTTTACTTAAAATTAATTTCCACCTGTATTTACTTTCTATTAGACCCGTCGAAAAAATCTGGACCTACAAATGCGAAGGTGACAAATGCGTTCGTTATCATTTTCTCAGCATGCCGAAAGGCGAAAAACGAGTGCCTTTTATGACCTGTTCAATGACATGTGGTGACATTAACATATGGCCACGTCCCACCATAAAAACGGGTGTTAGTTCTAAGTCTCTTACCTTTTCCATGGACAATATACAATTGCGTCTAGATACTCCATATGCCCAAGTCGAAACCCACTTTCGTCAATCGTTTGAATTATTTCTTAAAGACCTGAGACGAATACAAAGATTAGACTTTAGAAAACAAACACCCGAAGTAAATGAAAAAGCGGCTGTGAATATAGAAGGAGATAGTATCGATAATACACATGAAGCTAAAACCAGACAACAACAGAGACGTTTTGCTGATGCCGGTCAACATGAATCACATCGTTTACGTGGTGAAAATATAGCGGCAGCTTCCATATTGGCCAATGCATTTGGTTTGCGTAAACATAGTGATATAGAAACGTTTACAGTGAATGTGGCCATACATAAGTTTGCCGATATGAATTTAAATTTTGATACAGATGAAAGTTATCAGCTAACGGCTAATTGTAAGTAATTTCGATTATTTTGTAATGGAAACCTAAAAAAAACAAATATTTTATTTTTGTTTACAGTTGAAAAGCGTCATTATAATGTACAAATCACAGCAAATTCATTTTTTGGTGCCCGTCATGGTTTGAGTACTCTGCAGCAACTGATATGGTTTGATGATGAGGAAAATCAGTTGCGCATTTTATCCAAAGTTGTAGTAATTGATGCACCTAAATTCAGATATCGTGGCCTTATGTTAGACACTTCTCGTCATTATTTCTCAGTAGAAGCTATAAAACGCACTATAGCTGGCATGTCCTATTCAAAACTTAACCGTTTCCATTGGCACATAACCGACTCACAAAGTTTTCCCTATATCTCTAAATATTATCCCGAATTGGCTGCCCATGGTGCCTATTCAGATCGTGAAACCTACACCGATGCAGATGTACGTGAAATATCAGCATTTGCAAAATTACATGGTATACAAGTGATACCGGAAATTGATGCTCCCGCTCATGCTGGCAATGGTTGGGATTGGGGTCCCAAACGTGGCATGGGCGAACTGAGTTTGTGTATCAATCAACAACCTTGGAGTTTTTATTGTGGTGAACCTCCTTGTGGCCAACTTAATCCTAAGAATAATAATACATTTTTAATTTTACAACGTCTCTACGAAGAGTTGTTAAATTCAACGGGACCCACTGATTATTTTCATTTAGGTGGTGATGAAGTGAATTTAGAATGTTGGGCTCAATATTTCAATGATACCGATTTACGGGGTCTATGGTGTGATTTTATGCTAAATGCTATGGCACGGTAAGTTTTTGTAACTCAAAATATATTTTCTTAATTTTTTAGAATTAAATTCAAATTTGTTGTTTTAGTTTAAAAATAGCTAATAATAATGTGGAACCAAAAATTGTGTCAGTATGGTCGAGTGGTTTAACCAATACTCGCTGTCTTCCTAAAACTCAATTTGCTGTTCAAGTTTGGGGTGGCAGTACTTGGCAGGAGAATTATGATTTATTGGATAATGGTTTTAATGTTATATTCTCGCATGTAGATGCCTGGTATTTGGATTGTGGTTTTGGTAATTGGAGGGCAACAGGTAAGTTTTGTTCTAAAACTCTATAAAATTAGGCATTTAGGGGATTATATCTAGAATTGATTTAATGAGAATCACTTAATATTATTTAATAACATTCGCAGAACTGACACTCATGAAATAGAAACTTATTGTAATTCTAAATTCTTTTAATGAAATGTTTTAGGGATCTAGTGCTTATGAACTAATTCTGTATAACTTCTACATCACTTCTAAAAACAGGTTTCTAGTTCTCGAATGACTTCCTACAACTTCTTAAAAAGCCTGAAAAAAGTTTTTAAAAAATTAAAAAAAGAGAAGAAAAAAGATTACTTTCAAAATTAAACTGATTTTAAAAGGGTCTTTAGATCCCTTTTAAACGTTACTATAGAATTAGTTTTGAATGTGAAAATAAATCATTGATAAGAATTGATACTAACTGGCTAACACTTCCACAGAACTAGTTTTGGAAGCGGCAATTTCAAAAAAATCATTGACCATAACGTCAAAGTAGAACAAAAACAGTTGTAAAATTAATAACTGAGAGAACTATTTTTAATAATTATTACCAAATATAAGTCAAAATCAAAATTGAAATTAAATTGAGATCAAGGTGAAGGTTACATAAGATTCGGCTCAACCCATTAATAATTTCCTTTTGTTACTTTAATATTTTTTCTTGTCAAATAGGTGATGCGGCTTGTTCTCCTTATCGTACTTGGCAAAATGTTTATAAACACCGTCCCTGGGAGCGCATGCGTCTTGATAAAACCAGAAGAAAACAGGTAAGGATTTTAATTGAATTCAGTTCGATTTTAAATTCTTTGCAATTCATTCACAACGTTATCATATATTTTATGTATTTATTTTAGGTTTTGGGTGGTGAAGTTTGTTTATGGACAGAACAAGTTGATGAAGATCAACTGGATAATCGGTTATGGCCCAGATCGGCAGCTTTGGGTGAAAGGTAGGAAATTCATAGCTGTCCTTAAAAAAAATAATTAGAATATGATATTAAATCCTTTTTGAAATACCTTTTTTCTCCCCCCTCAGATTATGGTCTGATCCCGATGATGAACACGATATGGATGCTGTGCCACAAGAAGTTTTCAAACGTATGTCTGTCTTTCGCAATCGTCTCGTTGAATTGGGTCTTAAGGCAGAACCAATATTTCCCAAATATTGTGCTCAAAATCCTGGTGAATGTATTTGATATTTTTTGTAAATATTTCATAATTAATGACTGCTCATGTCATTTACAACAAACACTAAAATGCGAAACACAACAACTAGAAGAAAAAAATAACAAAAAAGACTTCATATACGATATGAAATGTTAAGAATATTAATATTTAAGTTAAGTTTTATTTTTATGTTTCTCTTCCTACACTAAGCGTTAAAGTACTAGAATTTATACAACAACAAAAAAACCAAGCCAAAAATCATCAAACTCATTTCGTTTAGAGACAATTTAGAAATAATTTTCTACAACAACAAAAAATGGTTTCGTATAGAGATTTTTCTTTTTAGAAAAAACTAAAGCATTTTTTAACAACTAAATTAACTGAAAGAAAACAAAAAAAAAAAAACATTTTCGAATTTTTCTTTAATTAGTTTATTTTATTTGTTGTTTATTTTAGAATAATTTTATAATTTATTTTAGTTGAAATTACAACTTATACCTCTATTTCTTTAATATACACATTTATATATTTATGTTTCTTTTCTTATTACTATCACGCACACATTTTTTCATATTCAAACGCATACAGTCACTACTACTACTACTGACATACATATATATAAAATTCTATTTTTTAAACAAAGTTATTTAAATTTGTCTAACATACATAGGAAATTCTTTTTTTTTTTACAAAAAATATAATGATTTTTTTATAAAAATCATAAGAAGCTAATAAAGTTAAATATGAAATGAAGGAATATTATTGCTAATAAGATCAGGCTTAGAATTGTTTAAAAGATAATTTAAGAAAAATATGTAAAATATTTATATATATTTTAATTTTTGAGTGATACCAGGTGACCTTAAATAAATTCAAAGAATAAAAATTTATTAAGAGATATAAAAACCACATTACATACAAACAAAAAAAAAAAAAAAAGCCTAAAAACATTTAAACAAACAAATAGGAAACTATTTAAATATACATACCTCTTTGCTTTTTATTTTTTGTTTATCATTATTTTATTTTTAATAATTTTTAATATAAATTAAATATTTATAATGTAATCTTAATACACTCGTCAACAATTATATATAAAAAAATAAACTAGGTTTTGTTAGTTTATTTCCTTTCTTCGAGATTAAAATTATCTTATATGACACAAGTTTTGGGCGGCCGTAGCTTTCCAGGCGTGGCATAACCTTTCTTAACTTTGTTAAAATTACACTACGATTAATATCAATAAAAAATGCGGACCTAAAGTGTCTTCAAGCAATCGTAGCATTATATGAACGATATTTTCAGATATTTGTATCCAAAACCATGTGTTTATTTTAATAAGTGAATATGAATATGCAGACGACGTTTAATTGCTTGCAAATGATTTAGGATATGGAGTCAACTTCATTGAAACAAATGTCAATAATGATATGAAACGTATTTTGGAATGGTCTAAAGCGAATTATCTATGTATTAATCCCTCAAAGACTAAAGCCATGTATTTTTCCCATTTTACCAAATGTGTATTTAATGAACCGGAGTATTGGATTTGTTTCGCATTATAAGGTTTCAGTTTTCATGTTAATTTTGTAATTTCAAGAATTTCGTTTATTTTAAGAAAACTATATTGTCTTGGTCTATATCTTCCTATGAATATTAAGAAAAGAGTAACACTATCATTATGTCTTCCTATATTTCTTTATGGACTTGAGATTTTTTCGGGTACATCTCAACAAAATTTAACCAAACTGAGGCTATGCTTTAATCGTGTTGTTAGATATATTTTTGTAACATTAAGTATAGGGAACATATTTTTGGTTCTGTAATTAGCGTACTGGGTTCAGACTTTCATACTTTTATAAACTTACGGTTACTACATCAATTTTATAAAATCGTTATGATAGGTAGGTCTTCTAAAACAAATAATCTTATTTGCCCTAATCAATCATCTCTTTATATGATCAGATCATTTGTGGTAAGAGTTTCCAGATTGTGGAATAATTGCCTTCCTAATGGAGAGCGTAATTTCAATAAATCGATTATAGAATATAAAAAAAAACTTCAAAAAATTTCTTATGATGATATATCCGCTTTTACTAGCTAAAGTTCACTAAGAAATCAACGTTTTTGTTTCTATTATTGTGCAATTTTGGGGGATTTAAAATTTAGAAAATATTAATTTGTATTATAAATTTATTTTTATTAGTTATTAGATTTATTGGGCCTTTTAGGCCCAATAAATCTAATAACTAGCATAAATATGCTAGTAGTGCTACAATAAAAATAACCCAGGTATATTTAAAACTAATGTAAAAATCTTGATTTTATACACAATTAACCTACATATTACACCTTGAAATCCTGTACAAAATTTAAATATTCAATATAATTTATTTAAATAAAATAATTATATATTCCCTGAGATCTCCCAGTTAATTCAAATACCTCTAATCTTGTCGTCTAAAGCCAATAAATTACTTTTCTTTAAACGACTACAAACTTTTATTTGAGGTGGAAATTTTTAGGTGACACGACATGAGGTTTCTGCAGATATCTTAGCAAAAAATGATGCTTTCTTGGAAGGATGTTTGTAAGGCAAAGTATTGTTGTTTAGCGCTTCCACTTGTTAGGAAAGATTACATGATTTTTCGTATAGGATTCCTCGCGTAAAAGCCCTACTTTAGGAAACTAATATATGCTTCTATCATACTATAAAAGTTGACCTGATTTCGCTGAATAAAATAAGTGAAAATAAGCGGGCATTTAAGTATTTATTAAGTCATGCATTCGCGAGAGCATATTTTTTTTTTTAATTTTATTTAACAATGGAATCATATCTTTATTTTATGCATTAAAGAAGATATTCATAAAATGTCTTTTTGTATCATAAAAAAATCCTTGAAAAATTGAAATCGAATATTTTTTATATTTAAATATTAGGTTTATTAAATAAAATTACATAAGAAACTAAAATGATACATAAGAAACTAAAATGAGACCTTGAAAAAATTCAATATTTACATTGGTAAACTTAGAAATTAACAAAAATTATTAAAAATAAAAGAATAAAACTTTGTACTTCACAAAGTAATTTGTACTAAGTCCTTCAAATCCGAAACAGATTGAATGGAAAATGTGTCCAGATTTTGACTATATATTTTCGGGCATTAAATTTAACTTCATTAATATGTTCACCTCTGATAGAAGATTTACAATTATTTTGTTTTGTTGACAAACCATTTCTTTTAATTTCTTGATTTCATGCGCCAAGTCCATGTTGCTGTTTTCTATACCATTCTTTCAATTCATCTCTCAACTCCATTACATTAAAATTGTTTTTGATTTTCTTCAATATTTGAACAAAATTGAATTTCATCCACAACATCATTTGCAGAAGAAGTTGCACCAAGCAGAATTGAAGCATTTTTTATTTTTTCCTCAACTAAATTCAAAATCTATTGTAACTAGGTCATCAAAATCTTCGTTTAGAATTTACTTGTTGGTCGTATATGATCGTGAAAAATAAATTTCAAACATTTGCCTTAGCTTTGCGCAGCGGAATGATAAAAGGAAAAACGATATTGTTATATATTTTTTAGGAATGTTTAAATTATTTTTGCTATAAAAATATTAATTTCATATTAAATCGCCTTATATTATTGCTTCTGTAAAGCACTAACATAAGTGGAAGTGGAGTAGGAGATTTTATACGAATTTGAGAAGTGTTAATTTGTACGCATGTATTTTAATAGCTTCGGTGAATCATTAAAAACTTGACAGTCGTAGACAGTCGTATCACCAAATACAATTTCTTGGATCATAATGTTATACATAGAAGTTATGGTCACAGAATGGAAACCTGATAGTGGAAGAAATATTATATCTTCTGGCTGTGGACTCAGATATGGTAACACAATAAAGTAATAAATCGCTCAAACGTCAGAAGTATATTATGGTGACGAAAAGAGAAAACGGCACTACCTCCATTTCTTTGTATCTTGCATATATCTAATTTTTTAAATTTCACACCAATATCGTTTACGAAATTGCTTTCCAATACATACCTGGGGGATTATTGTGTTATTCCATTCGAAAGAAAACACTTTTCGAATTCAATGTATTTTGAATACATTTTCCAAAGCTTTTCTTTTCGAATCGAAATCCATAATAACCTCCCTGATATTTTATTTCACAAATTATAAGAAAACCCATTCGAGATACAATGCAATATGCAATTCGAAGGTTGATTTAAGATTAATTTTATTCTGGATATCAATAGATGTACATATAATTTTCTAAATAATGTTAGCTATTTGCAATTTATTAAGTATTTGTTGCGAGTGTATTAAAAAAGAATTTGCCTTTATTTTAATAAAAAAAATATATATATTTTAAATGAAATCGATGAAACATATTTGCTAAAAACAAATACATATATTTTTTTATTAAGTTTTATTTATATAAAATTTTTTGTTTGTTTTATAAACATTTATAAAAAAAGTCCTTAAATTGAAATATTTAAAATCAAAAATAGTAAATTTTTTTATAGATAAATTTTCATTTTTTTATTAAGTTTAAAGTTTTAAATTTTCTTTATTAATATATAAATAAAATAAAAACATGTATATATCTCTTATGTCCCCCATATATATATAAATATATATAAACAAAATCTAGTTAGATTAAAACAAAACTTCACTAATCCACAAAAATAATTCAATAAAAGAAATAAAAAAGAAATTGTCTAAAATATTGAAAGTAAAAAAAATATTTATAGTCAAAATCTTTTTTAATTGATTTCAATTTGCTTTTCTAATTTATAATTACATTTTTGATAGAGACAACAAAATAGTAAGAATATTATTAAGAAAAACAAGAACAAAACAAAAAAATTAAAAAAATACGTAAATAAAATTTATGTTTATTTAATATTATATTAAGATCGTTTAAGTAAAAACAAATTAATATTATAAATTATTAATTTTATATTTATATATACACTCAAAAATATACCTATATATATTATTATTATTGTACTTATCAAAAGAAAAAAAAAGAGGAAAAAAACTAAAAATAAATAGTTTATGTGTTAATTTTTTATAAAAAAAATATATTCTGTCATGATGATATTAATTTTTTTAATTCTTTAATTTAACAAAAGAAAAATAACAAGTTTTATAAATTTATAAGAAAAACTAAAGTTATAAAAAATATTTATATATATAAATTTTTTTTATTATACTTGGTATAATTTAGACCTTATTATAATAAAACTTAAGATAAAAAATAAAACTTTTTATATAAGTTTATTTAGTTAAAATTTCTTATTTAAATAATATTTATTGTAAATAAATAATTTTCAATTACAGTGTTTAAACTAAATTATTATATGAGTTCATTTATTTAAAATTATATCTAGGAAATATACTAAAATATAAATTACACTGGGGGACAAACATTTTTTGTGGTCTTTAAAAAAAATGTGGACTACATGGACTACGTTTTATTAATTTATTGGATCTGCCTTATAGGTCTTACAATAATTATATAAATCTTAAATCAAAAGCTAAATCTAATTACTCTCTATCGAGAGGGAGGATGACATAAATTGACCCTCCTATTAGTGGGGTGGTAGATCATTTCTACGAAGCATGGAATGTGTTCGGGCTTCTGCTAGTTGTCTTGCAAGTGTGTTTGGATGACTATGCAATTTTGCTATATATTTTGCCTTAAATTTGCTGAACTCGTCACTGACAAGGGGTACATCTAAATCTTTATGGTTGTTCTCTTTCTTTTTAAAGGACCCTCTGTATAAGATCAATACTCGTATTGTTGGCCATTCCCCACAATTGGATGTCATATGTCCAAATTGGTTTTAAAATGGTTTAATACAGGATGACTTTATTGTCAAGGCTCAGTTTCGATTGCTTATTTATTAACCAGTGAAGGTTGGAAACTTTTAATTTTATACTAACTCTCTTGGTTTATATATGACGGCGCCATTTAAGTCGCCTATCCAAATGAATGCCAAGATATGTGACATAATCAGACTGGGGAATGACAATATTATTGAGTTTAACGGGTGAGCAGTTTCCTCTCCTCAACGAGAAAGTAACATGTTTGCTTTTTAACTCGTTCATTTGTATGAGCCAATTTTTAACCAAGTCTCCACATGTCTAAGATAAGTATGTAGTTTATTAGAAGCTGCATGTGGGTTTTCATGTGAACTCAATATTGCTTTTAGAAATTGTCAGTGTAGATTAAATACCGAATAGGCCCTAGAACACTACCTTGTGGAACACATGATTTTACTTAAAATTCCCCTGTCACAAAGTTATTATACTTCACTCTAAATTATCGGTTTATCTATGTCGACTCAAACAGTTTATCGTTCTACTAACTGTATTTCGCAATAAATATCCGAATAAAAGTTGGTGCATACTTAATTATACCCTACACCACAAAAGGTGGTTGGGGTATTATGTGTTTGTGCAAATATTGTAACACAGAGAAAAAAATTTCCTACACCCACCTTAAATTATACCGTTCGACTCAGAATCACTTTTTGAGTCGATTTAGCCATGTCTGTCCGTCCGTCTGGTTGGCTGGCTGGCTGTCAATGTAAAGCTTGTGCGCAAAGTACAGGTTGCAATTTTAGAGATAATTTTATGAAACTTGGTACATATGATTCATAATTGGCCATAGCTCCCATATAACCCTCTTTTGAAAATCACTTAAACGTGCATAAATCCCATAAAAATGTTAAAATTAAT
>MINK01173566.1:16029-26855 GCA_001735545.1 Phormia regina
TTCGAAAAACTGATTTCAACAGACAGACATAACAAGTTTTACATGGACAGCCAGCCAGACGGACGGACATAATTTAATTGACTCGGAAAACAAAGCAAAAAATATATATTTTTTTTTTATGTATGTATGTATGTATGTATGTATGTATGTATGTATGTATGTATATATGTATGTATGTATGTCCTTTGTAAATAAGCGCTGGTATATATAAAGAAATATGTAATACATTTAATTTCCCCTGCCAGAAATATTTAAAGGAAACAGGATATAAGTACATACGTATATATGTATGTATGTATATACATATGTGCAAGCGCATATACACTCAAACATGATTAAACAACTTGATATCACAACAATAATAATAATAACAATAACAGAAAACTTAATAATAACTACCACATACACTTTTAAATACAAAGAAAAACGGATGTGGTAGGAACCAAAATACGAATATCACATAAAAAATTAACAAAAAAATTATGTATTTGATCATAAGAGTACAAAATAAAATCGACAAAATATCAAAAAGATATTAAAGGATCATTTGTTTTATTGTTGTTGGAATTTTTGTGGAGAATGCACATAAATAAGATAAGAAAAAAAGTAAGTGTGTATTTGTATTGTGGTGGCTGCTGTTTTTAATATTTTTGTTGTTGTTGTTTTAATAAAGACAGGATCCAAACAGCTGTCAGCTGTTTTAAAACTATTGTCTTTTTGTCTGTTATTTTTCTTTTATACATTGATATTTAATGTTTTTTGTCCTTTTCGTCTCCATCACTATATTTTTGTTTTACTTTTGTTTTTTCTTCTTCTTTATTATGAGTATGTAACTGCCTACATTTGTTTCCTTATTTTATTTGTGTAATATTTCTGAGTTGCATGTTTTGTTTAGCTTGATTATTTAGATGAATGCGATGATGATGATGCTTTTGTTGTGGCTCGTGCCATATAACTATAAAAATTTGTATTTCAATATCATTAAATTGTTAACAAAAAGAACTACTATATGGTGTTTAAGGAGTTTAAAGTAATGAAATCGTTTAGAGTATGATGATGAGCCAAACAATTTTTAAATATTTTCTATCACGTACTGTTTTTTTGTGCATATGAATATTATAGCTACCTTTTTTAGTGGACTAACTAGTAAAACTCGATAATGGTTTGTCCACTTCAGACTCTAACTCAAGAATATTTTGTACGATTTTCATAAATTGTACAAATCGGCAAAAGATAATTGTCAATTCAAGTTCACATATTTTCTATTCGCTCAATATTTTCGGATTTTATATATTTTTTTATTTTAATATTTTGCTACTTATTTCCGAATAAATACGGAATTTAGAATTTAGCTCAAAGATATTTTTGATTTCCATTTATTGGATTTTACACAGAAAAAATATTTCAAATTATTTTTTGAAGAAAATTATTAATTGTTTATAAAAATATATAAATAAAATAAATTTAAATTAATTTTCAAACAATTTCAGCTCAAAAAAAGCATTAATAATAAAATCAATCATTACAGTTATTAATATTATCATTTTGATAATTGGAGCAAAATCAATGAAAATTAATTAATATAAACAATTTCGTAATTGGAGTCGATTTTTACTTTTTTCTGTATAACTAATCTAAATTGAAAACCCCGTTTTCAAATTAAACAAGTGGGGTCATAGAATTCATAAGTGTCCAATTTCATCAATCCTCTTATTAAAAAAAAAATTTGTATAATCGAACAATCGGCTTATAAATTGAGAATTATTGGACACGACTCAACTTAATGGGTAATAACTCAATGCATCTATCCATTTCTATGCATTTTTTGTTTTCTTTTAGGAGAATGAAAAATGCTTTTTGCCAACCAGTGTAATTGACAGATTAAAACTAATGGTTCAAATGGGTACATTGTTCCAATACAAATGTTTTGAATAAAATCCTATAGTGATAATAATTCTACTAAAATTACCAGTTCCTTAAAATTTTAAGAAGAAAGCAACATTGACCATAATTTCCATATAAGACCGTCTCATAATTATTTCCAAGTGTATGAGTACCATAAATATTTTAGTAACAAAACGAAGTTAAACAGAATTATTTTGATTTTTAACACTTAAATGTATGGCATACCAATATACGGTACATCGTATCTTCAAGCAAAAGTGCAAAAATAATTTTAACAATGATCTTAAAATAATATAAACTAATATAAAAATTAATTTTCATTACGTGTTTAGCCAAAGTTTTTAAACCAAATTAGTTTTATTTACTTTTCGGTGACTTTCTTCATGCATTTAAGGGTTAATTCCGAAAAGGGTTCCCTTAAAAAAGCATCTAAAGATTTAAATCAGTAGTACCAACAATATAAATATTAAGCATGCACTTTAACAAGAATCGGATATTAACAGACTAAATATTTAAAGGACATTTTTTTAAATTTTTAATGGTATAAGTTTAACAAAAATATTGCCCGTTAGAATGTTAAAAATTCTACTTCAAATATAAAATTGCAAAATAAAAATGTAACCAAGCACGTCCTTTAAAGTGTTTATAATCAATATTTACTTTTCCTTATAAAGACATGTATATGAAGTTTAAACTTCTTTTAAAGATTTCATTATTTTAATGCCCTGCAAATGAGCAGCACTCTTACACAAACACCTAAATAAAATAAAAATATTTCAGTTAATAGTCTTAATTGTTGTGTCAGTTTTTATTACAATTATTTATTTGCCATGTTTTTCTTATATTTAAGTAGTTGGCTGTTGCTGCTTTTGAAGACTATTGTTATAATTTAACTAAGATCCCTTAAGCGGACTATTGTGCTCCTGGTTGGTTTTCTGGCTGTCCAGCATATGTTCTTCAGCCAGCGGATATAGAAAAATACAAACAGACAACCACTAACTCATACATCTACTCTGATGCATCAATAAGAAAAAAAATAAAAATAAAAAGACTCAAGATGAAAAGAAATTCAAAATAGGGGAAAATAAAGCTGAAAATATTTACTAAAAAGAAGAGCACGGTTTTTTAGTATTTAATTGGCATGTGCATAACAAAAAAAATAGAATTTTATTTCAATGTTTTCATTTTGCTAAAAATATTTTTTTTTTATAATTATTTAAAATTTTTTAACCTTTAATAATTTAAGGTTTAAACAAATAAATTTTTGTGGCTAAAACTATTGTTGTGGTATTTGTTAGTTTTTTTTTCTAGTTGTGTTTATAGTGTATTTGGTTTTATAAATTCCAATTAACTTTGTGTTTGATATAAAAGAATTAATTGTAAATATTTTATCAATTAAAAAATTTTGATCAAAGTGTTGCAGAAAATATAACATTTTTTACAATATAAAAAATAATAATTTAACACCATCTTATTAAAACATAAATGTCATAACCAGTGCTGGATGATGATTTCATGCATTAAAAATTTTAAATATGCGCCTATAACATGTATCATAAAATGAAAGATATGCACCAAAACTATGCAAATTATGGATATAAAACTGAAAAAAGAATAATTCTCATATGTAATAGAAATCTTTTCATAAATTTGTAAGAATTAAGTTCAGTCATATCTTGACCTCAAATGCAAAAAGCCGTAAAAATATTTTAGAACTTTTTTAACATTTTTAATAAGTTTAGATCTGTAATCTGAACTTACAAGACATGAAACTAATGGAGTACAGAATTGTGTCTCCATGAATTTAATTTCATAATGATTAATATTGTTCAAAGTTCAAAAACATAAGAAAGGCTTAAGGCCAATCTTCTACATTTTGTTTACGCGTTTATACTTTTTGATCTCTTTCGATCTTACGTAAACTAATGGGACTATGAACAAAGTTACATTTGTCTCAATTTCAATGGTTATATACATGGTAGCCGAGTATTGATGACAGCATTTTTTTAGTTTTTAAACATTTTTGGGAGAACTGGAATTTTGATATAGGGATTGATACTTATTGAACTTGTGTGTACTCTACGCTATATATTATTGATGTGCCCAAAATATTCAACGTAGTAATTTGTAAAACAAGAGCGAAAAGGCTGTTTTTCACGAGCCACATTCATATAAAATAGTATGAACTAGTGCAATGTGGTTAAAATTTTACATTTAGCAAAATTTAGCATATTATTTTTGGGAATTTAACAGATGAAATCGAGCATTTTCAGGCAACACTGTTTTTGAAACCTCCAACTGCAAATAAATTACGTAGCATACACGAAAACCAACCAATATGTATCTACATATGTATGTGTATGCACAAATTCAATGCATCAATTTTCAAGCGTTTTCTTTCCAATTAAAAATTTAAAAAATATGTACATAAAAATCATAAAATATGTAAAATGTATTCATTTAAATAAAAATATGCAATATTATGCACTTTTATAAAAATATGCAATAACAAATCGATGCCACTTTTTGTTGCAAATCAGCTAATTCGCAAAAATAAAGGGTCAACATTGATTTCAAGCGTCCTCACTAAAAACATGCGTTTGCATAAAAGTATTAGCCCTGGTCATAACATATTGAGTAGTAACCCCGAAAATGTCATCAGTGCAGTCCACAAAACCTGACAGTAGAATAATGTTTGTTATTGTTTACATATTACACATTGCAACATCACAACAAAACTGTTACCGCTATAAATCTGAAATGACAATAAAATTTCAAAAATATTTTAGCGGTCAGAGCTCTATATTTTAGTTTTAAAATGTTTAAAATAAATGACAGATATCTTAAAATATTTAACATAAGTAACAACCATATTGTTTAGATTCGAAACAATACTAGTTTACTTTGTTTTCTGTGAAAGGTGACACTCTAAAGAATTTTCTTTAATTGAAATCCAATAATTATTGAATCCTTTTTTTTTCAAATAAACACCCTGAATAATTGAAAGAAATTATCCTGTTTTTCGTGTGTATGTATGCTGGCGAAATATATTTACGTTTATTTAAGATGTCACCCCAACAGCTGTTTCTTTAAACAAAAAGAAAACCATATGTACATAACCAATATCCGATCATATGTAGCACGTGTTACATATGGTTATTAATACAACAACAAAAGTAAATTTGTTTCCTTAATTACATTTACCTGGGACAGGTAATACATTAAAGGAATACTTTCGAGTGAACAAGGAAAATTAATGAAATATCATTTACAAGATAAAGTTAAATTCTAAAAGTAAACTTCTGCTTAAATTAATTAAATTCAAATTTACACAGAATAAAGTAAATATCAATTTCAATTACGGAATTACTTATATTAATTAAAATCCAGTACAAAATTAGTTAATAATTTTATTAAAAAATAATTTGTTTTTTTTTTCTGTGTATTTCTACAATATTATTTATTATTCTCCAACGAAAACAAATAAAATACAGTTTTAGGGAAATACTTTTTATTATTTCCAAAGTATCATTATACACTAATATCTTGTGCTCAAGATGTAATACAAATAATACCAGAAGAGGCAATAAAACTTAATTTCATTGTTCATGACTTTCCACTCACTAAATAGGTATTGGTGTATATAACACAGGGCTAGTTTTTCAAGCTTTTCGCTTGGAAAGTAAGCATTTGCATATTTTAAAAGAATTTCACAAAAATGCTTGTTTTTTAAATCTTTGTATAAATTTGCTTATTTGTATCCACTAGAAGTTAGTTTTCTCAACAAAAACACAATTTTTTGTGATTCTTTAAAGTCCAATCAAATAGTTTCTAAAAACATTTTTTGTGAGTATTTTGAACACATTGTAAGCCCGGGTTCACACACAGAAATTTATAGGAGAGGGAGAAGAATAAGAAGAGAATACTAAACTTTTACATTCTCTTAAGCTCTCGCGTCTACAAAGTCAGAATTGCGGCAAGAAAAATTGCTGTGTGTGAACCCCGACTAAAGTATTGTGAAAGTGAGAATGTAAACACGTCAAAGATGATATTTTAAATTATATTTTTATAAAAATCGAATTCTATTAGAGATTGAAAGTTAAAAAATGCATATTTTTAACATATTAATGTATAATAATGCATAAGTTCGTTTGTTTTTATATACATATTCGTGCTATTTTTGCATATTTCTGTGCATATTATACCATTTTTCGTGCATATTTTTATGTTTTATTTTTTTGCCCTGATTATATAATATCTCTAATATGTATTACCAAATCAATTCGGTTAATCGAATAATTTGCCATTAATAGGTTATTAACCGATCAACTTATAAGCTCGAATAATTATTTGTCAAATAAACCAATTAATATAAAACAACGATTAAATTTATTACCCTGTTAATGACAATTAGGTTTCAATTAAATAGGAATAAATTACATATTAAATCTAACTAAGAGACAGACAGACATTTGTTCAAGTTGGAGCGTTCTAGATAACTTCAATGTTGCTTAATATGTAATTTAAGCAAAAAGTTCTCTATCATTGAGTGCCAAAGTCTACTAAAACTTAAAAGAGTTATACAATTTTAGTTAATTACTAAAACACTTAAGTTATTTTCTGTAACATTTTGATAAAATATTGTTTAGTTTTTCATTGGCTTTATGTATAAATTAATTAAATAACAATTTAATACAAGCAATTAACACCTACATAATTACGTTATTTTTCAACTTTGATTAACACTAAAATATTTTTTTAAATATAAATCAACATCCAATTAACCAAAATCTTTACTATTTCAAATGAATATAATCAAAAAAAATTAAGATGACATTAACAAATATGTACCTCTATAATATTGACATAAATTATTTTCTATTATTATGTTAATATATTTGTGAAATAAAAGAAACAACAACAATAACTAAAATAGATATATTATTGTATAATTATTAGCATAATTTATTATCTATTTGCAAAAATATCAGAATATGCAATTGTCATTATTGACGTTTGATAAATGATTTTATTAGTAAATTTTAAGTCATTTTTTTATTTTTAATTAAAATTTTATTGAAAACAAGTTTTAGTATAAAATAAATAAATAAAAATTAAGTAATAAAAATAATGTGTAGTTTACTTACGTTTTTAAATAATCCAACTTTTGTTGTTCTACCTTAATAAAACCTTCTAAATTACTAATTAATACAGATTCAGTCTCTAATAGCTCTTCCATATCCGCTAAAGCGGTATAGACTTCTGTGTTGATGGATTTAAAGTTGCATAATAGGAAAATTAAAGCGAGTAATGGCTGGAAAAAATGTATCTTCTTTCGTCGCAGTTGCAGCATTTTTATCTGTAGTTATTTGTTGTTTTTGATGGCAAAAGGATTAAACTAAAAAAAAACATAATAATATTAATTATAGTTGAAATAAATCAAAAATTAGACAACTAATTTTAGAAAAATATTTTTTAATACTTTCATTTACATAAAAAAAGTGTTTAAATACGGATGTGTACACTTTTAATTTCCTTTGGTCTTTATAAGATTAATATTTTTAAAATAAAAAAAATTATTTACTTAATTGAATTATTTTAAATAAATTTATATCGTAAATTTAAAATTTGTTTCTAATTTATGTGTAAATAAAAATAATACAATTTATTTATAATAACAGTTCTCAATTGAAAATCAAATGTAAATTTAAAAAAATATATGGTCTTCTAAAAATATTTATTTTACAAATTAATTGTATTGCATTTCTAGTTATATGAAGATGTTCCAGTTATTAGATAATTTAATAAAAGTGTTTCTAAAACTTTTATATACCGGTTCAAAATTTTAGTACCGATATAATTAGCATTTAATTAAATATATATATTAAAATATTAGAATTTTATTGAACTTGTATTTTTGTAGCTGGTTTTGATTTTAATTGTTTTTATTTCGTCTGAAATGATTTGCAAATTTTTGATATGATAAATTTTTTTATGTTTTCTAAAGATTTTGAGATAATACGATGTTGGCGTATTAAAGGCTATAAAAAAGAAATTCAAAAATTACGAAAGAAGTCATTAATTCAAATTAAAACATAATAAGTTGTGCTATAAAATTAATGGACCAACATAAGAAGTATTTGGGTGAGATTTTTTCTTTCTTTTGTTTGTTTAAATAACAAAAGACTATTTTGTTTTCTTTGGTGTTATTCTGATATTAAGAAGGAAATTGAATTTATTAAATTAGCATTTGCTATTAGATTAACCAACTAAAATAGCAGATCTATTATATATATATACATTTATTATCTTTGTAAACCTGTGTAACAAATTCTCAAAGTCTTGTTTTTAATTTCAGCTATGGGAATGTAAAATAAAGTAAACGGGATAGAATGATATGGTCGGTCAAGCCCGACTATATTATACCCTAAAACAACATGCATGCCCAGCAAATTTAGGGGAGGGATCCTATATTAGAACTATGGCCAATAATAGATCGATACTTTTACCAAGTATAAAATAAGATATAAAAATACAGAATATTATGTTAATACTAACTTTTATATGTATTTATATGCTTTACGAAGATTCCCGAGAGTAGGTTTATGTGGGAGCTATTATAAATTATGAACTAAACCTCAAAAACTTTGCCACTGAGATTTCTACTTAAATAAAACTCCTTAATTTGATACTGACATTTGATGAAATTTATACACTTTAAAGTGATCTTCGGAGAAGAAATTTTTATGAGAGCTATGATCAATTATGGATCGATCTTGATGAAATTTGAAAAAAAAATTACACTACACTGAAAAAAGTATTTTTAATGAATGTGGTGCATTAAATGATATTCATTAATTTTTTTTTTCAAGAATTTATTAAATTAATGCAAAAAATTCATAGCTCTAATGGAAAGATTTATTAAAATTCTATGAAAAAATTAACCCCATTATGAACATTACATTGAAACAAATACTTAAATTTGTTTCTTAATAATATAATTTAATTAGTTAATTGATTTAATGTATTAGAACATTGAACTCATTTATTCAGTGTCATAATACATTGTTTTAACTGAAAAGACACAGTGAACAAAATTATTACATCAATGAAATATTTCATTAAAATAAATATTTTCTAACGGGAAATAAAGTAAACAAAAACAAAACAGTTTGTTTTTATTTATTGACAGGAGATGACGCATTTTAAATAAAAGACAAAAGAATTCAATATTTTGTTAAGAATAAACATTTTTAAAAAAGTAAATAAGTTAACATGTAAGTATAATAATGTTAATGGTTTTAAATAGTTTTTAAAATTATATATTAACCTTATATTTATGTAGATAAAAATATGAAGACGCAGAGCAAGAAGATTATAATCGTAAGTATTCAGAAATATATATAAAATATTTTAACTTGAATCTTTATAATATTATATTACAGACTGATCAAGACTTCAACTGGTGATCATCATGATAGGCTTGTTTTATATTTATAGCATTTATATTAACAATATAATATTTTATTATTGATTATAATGTCAATATAGTACAAATAAATCATTTAATTTAATAGAAAATAAAAACTCAAAATACAGAACAATTATTTTCAATGTACGTCTTCATTGGGATAAAACATATGTTTATTGAAATCAATGTACAGTTCACTGCAATTATTTAATGAATGCGTTCATTGATTTAAAATTTTATCAAAGAACTTTTACATTAAATTTTAATATTAATGTATGGCAATACATGAACCTGTACATAGGGTCAAAATTAGTGCACAAATTCATTGTAACAGTTAACTTTTTCATTATATTTATGTACCTTTTTGGTTCAGTGTAGTACAAAACTTCTTTGCACCGAATTTATGACCATTAATCCCGTATTATAGAAGGACATTCATAAGGGGGCTATGTAAAATAAGGAACTGATCATAACCAATTTCATTAGACTTCGGCGACCTGTGCTTTGTTTACATTTAAATGGACAGCCGCCAGCCAGACAGACGAATTATTAAATCGATTCAGAAAGTGATTCTGAGTCGAATTTTTTCTGTGCGTTGCAAACATCAGCACAAACGCATAATAGCCCAACTACCTATGGTGGTGTAGGATTCGAATTGACTGAAAATCCCGTGCCGCTTTTTTTGTTAACATTTATTGTGCTTAAAATAAATTCTAAATAAAAACGGTAAGTTTTTAAGCAAAAATTTAATTCTCCTAAATATTTATTGACATTTATGGGTCTATTATTTAAAATTGTGTTAACAATATAATTTAAAAGCTTAAACAAAATATCAAATACTCGTGTCTGATTAATAATAACACACCTTTTTATTTTTAGCAATATAACTGTTTTATTTCTTTTTTTATTATTATGATTATTATTAATTCATACTTAAATCATCCTAAACCGATTAGATTAAGTTCAAAAAACTCTTTCAATTAAATATGATTTAAAACTGTAACGGTTATTTATATTATTATTACTACTATTATGCAAATTATAGGTTGGTTCCCCCATTTTTACACATAAAAGAAATGCCGTATTTTTCTAATTTTTTTAACATGTTTTCATATGCAAATTTTTTTTACATACATTTAAACTTTTATAAAAACTAATAACTAGAAGCTGTGGAAAATTTTATTTTAGTTTTGTTTTATTTTATTAAACAAATAGTTATAGAGCTGGCCTATAAATACAAAAGAGCAGAATTTAAAAATTTAACTATAATGCACATTTTTTTATTTCGTTCATTTGTTTGTTTTGCTTTTTTATGTAAATTTTTTTACAATTTTTTTTTTTTAGGTTTTTTTTTTTTTATTGTTTGCAGATTGCAAAATAATGAATGTGAAATGAATGCGTAGGCATTGTGTTAAAAAAAAACTTAATTTTATTGCTATATTTGTAGATT
>MINK01173567.1:12182-23821 GCA_001735545.1 Phormia regina
TTTTTTTTTTTTAATTTTTTTTTTTTTTTTTTTTTTTTGTTAAATTTATTAAATTTAATCAATAGAATAGATACATATAAAAAAACAAGTTACTGACGCGTAACCCTATTTAAATATAGAAGTGGAAGTGAAGAAAAAAATCGAGCAAATTAATAAAAATTTATAAAAAAACTGGTAAATTATTTTTTAAATATATAAGCAAATTAACTATATACCAGTCGTGTTAAAAATATCTACAGATGTGTAACAAATTAAATCTTGAGTTTGATATCAACATTTTAGTGAAGAAAATTAGTTTATTAATAAAAGCTTTTTAAGGTTATCTAACTATCAATTTCATTATTATAAATATTAGTTTATGTCTGAAGATACAACAAAATAATTTTTAAATTAACATATTTTAACAACAATAATAGCAACAAATTAATAATAATAAAAAAAAAAACAAAAATACAGTGCACATGTTATTTTTTAAAGACTGACAATTTTGGTAACTTTTGAATGAAAACAAAAATTGTCATACTAAATAAAAAAATCAAAATTTAATTCTCTTCTTTTTCATTGTTAAACAATTCCGAACAATAAGACACACAAATTCTACTATTTAAAATAGGTGAGTGAGTTTTGATTTAATTATTTATTTATTTTATTCTATTTGATAAGTTGTATTTGCTAAATATGGTTGTGGATTTTAAATATAAATTTGCATAAGCCTTCAATAATCAGAATTATAATATTTAATTTAAATCAATTTATTTACTATATACAATGCATTTTAAAGTTTATTATTATTATTATTTTTTTCTTTTCATTTTTTATGTCAAATTGTTAGTTTTTGTTATTGCTAATGAGCAATGTGTCTAACAAATTAATTTATTATTTTAAATTGTTTTCTACACAGATCATATGTAATTTTACATTTCATACGTGTACTTAGCGCCTTTTTGGAACCATGCCGGCAATTTCAATAATTAGCAGGCAATGTTTTGAATTCATAATTAAAATTATTTGGTGAGAAAAACAAAGCACAAAATCATTTTAAAATTGTCACTCGAATAGAAAACGCTTAAAACTTCAGATCGATTAATGCTGATAGTGCGTTTGATTTGTGTAAATTTATTGAAAATTGCAAATTAAATTGATCGTTGAGATCATCAGTATTTCACATTATAATTGATTAAATAAAAATAATTTTCTATAATAGTTGTATGGTAGAGTATCCGGTGAATACGTCTTTTCGTGATTTCGATGTAGGAAGACTTCACAAACGTTGTGTATTAATAAGCCAAACATCAATTAAATTTTACCAGCAATTAAAAACCACGGCCAGGAGACGTCTAAATCATAAATTAAAAAAATATCAAAAGGCTAAGCGCATTAAAAAATTTGGCCCTGAAAAATTTTTGCTTAAAAAAAATGTTTCTATCACGTTTCATAAGTTTTTAATATATTCTTTTTAAGATTTATTAATAAAATATGGAACGTTACAAAATGCCCAAAAATTCATATACATTTTTGTGCTTTTAAACATTGTTCATATGAAAAGTGATTTTACGTAATTTTTGGTATAAATTCTTTTTTAATATAAAACGGTGTTTTAAAATTAATAAATAAAATAAAATATATGTATCGATAACACAGGGAAACACTGATCCCGTTGCAAAGGTTTTCTTAGTCAATTCGGATTCACGGTATAATTATTCATAAAAAGTCTTTAATCCATTTTTTAATTAAATCTACCCAGCAAAATCTTTGATTGCCATGTAATGAGTTAAGATGCTAATATAATGACTCTTCCCTACATACACATTATATAAATAACTAGTTATTTTAACACGGTAATGTCATTAGAGGCAACTATTTATTATATGTTATTATTATTGGTGGTAATTTCAGAAAGTCATTATTTAGATGTCTTTATAAAAAGACATCTAAATAATGACTCATTAATTTCATAGTATCGCAGAAGTCATTATTCGCAAAATGATTAGTAACTAGTTACATTATCGGTTACATATAAGTTCTGAAACATTTGAAATTAAACAGGTAATATATTTTATTTTATTTATTTACTGAAAATATATATTCAAATCAAAGATTATAAATTAAATCTAAATTTTCGAAATAAAATTTTCTTGTTTATATAATTTTTATAATTTAAGACTGATTTTCAAAAATCTAATCTAAATTAATTGATTACATATCAGTTTAAAAGTAATTAGTTACTAATTTTCTTTCATGTAATGCAGACAGTATATTTTTATCATTGAAAAGTAATTACATCCGTAACAACATGCCATTACCAAATGTTTGCTGGGTAGTTCTCGTGATATATCATAATTTGTAAAATTAAGCAAGTTTCACTATATGAACGACTTGTCCAATTCTATTCAAAAGAGTATGAAAAAATTCTAATTAAAATCGTTTTTACATTACTTTCTAATACGGTCAGGAGTTATGGATATATTAAGCCTGTCTTTTGAAAAAAGTATACAAAACTGTAAAATCACAAAAACCGTAAATGACAGAAATTAAAATATTTATTTTTAATCATAAAAATACATTTGTTGTAAATAAATTAAAAATCACAGACGAGTATGAAGATATCTTTCTACATATGATTTTAAAGTAAATGTCTTTAAATTGATATTAAAACAACATTTTAATATTATGGTATAGAAGTTATTAGTAATTAGATATTAATATGGTCAATATATTCTGATTAATGTTCATCTTGAAGTTTTACATATGCAGAGAACAGCTATGTCCATATTATATATATATTTTTAAATGTAAAAATATCGTTTCTTGAGATGTAATGGTTTAACATTTTGTTTTATAAATTTTTGCTAAATTTATAATTTTTACTAAATAATAAATGTGAAAATATTTACAAGAAAAATTAATTAATTTTTTATTTATGTATTTTTTATTTTAGTTTATGAAAATGTTAATCATTTTATTAAATTTCCTTTAAAAATCCTTATTCATGATTAAAGTTATCCTTTATAATGTTTATTATTAAAATGCTCTAAAAAAGTATTGATTTTCACTTTTTAACTATTATATTCATCGTCATATACTCAAATGGCCTTCAATTTTAATACTCATGGTATATTTTTTTGCAAAATACAAAACAATGCTCTGCTCACGTGAGTATGTAGTGAAGACTGGAGGAAAGGGCAAAGAAATGTTAAGAATACCCTTGCTGCTCCACAAAAATAAAGTTGTTGCTAGAATTAAATCCTGCGACAGTACCATAAGCAACACCAACAATAATAACAAGACATTTGTAATAATATACAAGGACACAACAAACAAACAGATGATTTGATTCGAAAAATAAAAAGCACAAAAAAAAGTACATTCATATGAGCTCAACTAGGGAATTTTGTTTTGCAAACTGGTGTACAGTGGTTTCAAAACGCCTGCAACTCATATATTCAGAGTTGGGGTGTTTCTGAGTTGATTTGGAGGAGAAAGGATTTCCAGAGGGAAGAGGCATAGTTGGTCAAAGTTGGTAATCTCGGTTATGTTATTTTTTACAAAAATCGCAAAAATAAAAAATAGATAGTATTTGTAAATATCTACTGAAAAAATTTTACTTTAAAAATAAAAGTTTTACACTTTTTTAAAGTTCCAACTTCAGATTAATATAACTTTTTTATCGGATTCATATATTTATATGAGGAAAATTAAAGAAGTCTAAAAACGATAAAAAAAATTATATAATTTCTTTTTTGTTGTATCATAAATAAATTTATGGCGATTTTTAAAACATTGACGTTCCTGAGATGAGCAACTTTGGAGGGCCATCTTCTCTCCCTCTGTCCCAAAAGAAATCTGTTTTCTCCAGATTAACTCCGAACATCTAAAATTTAATTGAGATATCTTCAACGGTTCTCAAGTTACAGAAGTATTTCATATAAAGCGTTTTTGAACCACTGTGCGGTGTAATTGTTGTTATTTTTTTCTGTTTGAATAACATATTTTGATCCAACATGTTGCAAGCCGGCTACAAATAAATGTTTTACATTTAATACTATTTTTGTCTGAAAGTGCAGTCACATACTGCAATGCGTAAACATTGCTTGTGTAAAGGGTATATGTGTATGTGTACAAGTTTGTCATTCCGTTTGTAATTTCTGCAATATTCAACTAAGACCAAAAAGAGTATACATATATATTCTGGATCCTTCCTGATAGGGAAGACTATAAAAAGATATCCGACTTTCTGTTGAAATCAGTTGAATACCATCACAGAATGACAGTTAATCAAAAACAACAACAATAGCATATATTATTTTTTAAAATTCTCTCATAGACAATTCGATTTTTTCCAGATTTTTTTTTCGGTCCATTGATATATGCAGTCAGTTTGTATTTACAACGCTTGGTTGTGTTTGGGCTTTAATAAATTTGTGTAGCTTGAAAAATTTCGATTAGTACATATTAGGGCCCTTATTTTATTATTTGTCGGTAAAGTGATGAAGGGTATAAAATATTCAGCCCAGTCGAATACTGAACTCACACTTATTCTGTATGTTTTTTTATTAGCTTTATTATTGTTGTTATATGTGTATTTGCTGTTGTTGCTTTTGAAATAAATACAATAACAAACATTTGTTAGCGTTCTGTTTTTCTCTCTCTCTCTCTCTCTCTCTCTTTCTCTGTTTGCATCTGTAGGTTTGAGAATTGGAAGAAAAACTATTGCAACAATTAAATACAAGTGTTTTTCTTGTATTTGTTTTTACTCCCCCACAAAATCCCAGACAAATTGGAATTTAGGCGACTGCAACGGTTTTGTTTTTAAGTTTATTTTTTACTCTGAATGAAATTGCAGCCAACTACAAGCGACTTTATTCAACGAGATTATGAGATCAGATTACCATAATTTTTTATTATTTTTTTTTTAATATATAATCTTTAATTAATGAATTTATATGATGGTAGCAAAGAGGAGTTTGTGGTAAATTAATTATTTTTTAAAAATCGTATACCCAGCTGATCATGAACTAATTATTTACAAACTGTTCTTTTGTTCAATTAATTTAATTTATTTATTAAATTTTATGTAATCTAACCAAATCAGTACGCCAAACTTTAGACTGAAGTACATACTTGAAAAATGAAATATGTCTAACTTTGAAATACCGAAGTACCTAAATGCATTTTGCCAATTGTTTTCCTGTTTTTTTAATATTTATCGTTAAGTCCGAAATTTGAATTTGTTATTCTTCTAATTGGAAACATAATTTAATTTTTTACATTCTTGTAATTTATTATCTAAAATGTTAATAATAAAATAATGCAGCGACTGGGTTAAAGTAATTTATGCGTTGCATAGCTGTATTGTGCATTTGTGATAATTTCCATCTCAGAAAAAAAGATCTATTAAACAATATATCAAAGATAAAAACTAATTACTACAATTACTTTTTTTAATGTATCAATAATTTATTTTCTATTAAAATTTTCTAATATTTTATTTTGAATTGAATTTAATTAATAATTATTATTTGTAGTAAAAAGTGTTTTTTTTTTTTAATTTTAATGTAATTTGTTAGAAAATTAAATTCGAATTTAATTTTAAATAATTTATTTATTTAGGTATAAAAAAAATATTTGAAATAATTCTAATTAATAATTTTACAGAATGTTGTTTGAAAATATTTTTCTGTGTCCAATGAAATATATATAAAATGTAGGTTTAAAATAATTTATTACTCAGATAATTTTTTTTTTACCAAGAGTACTTAACATTTTGTGGTTTTTCTGAGTAATTTTTAGCTAAATAAGTTAATATGACTAAAAATACAATACGAGAACTATATATAATATTTTTATACAAGTACGAGCATATAAGCCTGGCAATCTAAGAATTATTGCTCGTATCTTCGCTCACTGATGTACAATTTTAATATGATCAAGTTAAAAAATAAAAAAACAATTGAAGTTCTTCCATATATATCTCATTTTTGTCCCAAAAACTCCTTTGTCTAAAAATATATGCAAACTTTAATAATATTTGTAAATTTAATTAAAATTTTGTTATAAAATTGTATTTTTCGATTTTATTTAAAACGTATTTCGAAATTTTTGAAAATTGTTTGATTTTAAAATAATATCAATAACGATTTGTGGTTTTATCGCTTTAATTGTGAACATTTATGTTCAAAATCTTTGCAACTTATTATTGATGTTTAATTCTTTTTTCTCCTCAAAGCAAATAAAAACATATATTCCTGCTGTTTTATATCAAAAGGGAAGGTGTTTATAATCATGATTGGATTGTTGCAGCATTTTATTTTAGAGTTTAATTTAGATTTTTTTTTTTTTTTGTTTTAAACTTATATAACAATGCCAAGTGTTTGTCTATTTAATGGTGCTTTTGATTCTACTTAAAACTATAACATTTCGAGCGATCAATACAATGGAAATGAATACAGTAAGTCCATGCACAATATAAATGGCCACTTACATAAATATTTGTTAGACCATGTCAGTCAGTTGCTGTTTGTTGTTATTCCTTCTATTTTTTTTTTTTTTTTTTGCTGTTTAAATAAATGTTAGATTCTATTTTTCTAATTTTTTTATTTTCATTTTCAATTGAATGTATAGTAAGTACAAATATACATTGTATTTGCATTTTGTAAATGAGCTGCTAACTTCATAATTTATAGTTTAACCTAAATTTTAAACATTGATTATGTGAAAAATGCCATGTTCTCTTTTGTGTGTTGAGTTTTTCATTTAGAAGAATTTTAAAATTTAAAATATCTAAAAATGAAATGGCAGAAAATAAAGAGGAACAAAAGGTGTTTTTAATGTTTAACACCTTTCGATTATTTTTATTAAAGTAAATTTGTAATTTCAAATTATAAGTAAGAAACAGGTAGTTACAAGTTAACACTTCATTCGGAATTATTTATAAATTTCTAAACTTTAAAATATTTTTCATTACTACATTTTAAAATTCAAAATAAAATTCCTAAGCATTATTTAATTGTGTAATTAATTAAAATAATATGTTGTTTTTTTTTTCTTACCAAAAATCATAAAATAAAATGCTGTAACATTAAAGTTTATATTAGATTATATCATAACTATTATCTGAAAAGATATAAACTAATTTAAAATGTTTCATAATTAAATTTAGATTTCACTTTAAATTACATGTTAAACATTTAAAAAGAATTTAATTAATATTCTCTTTAAAACACTTTTTATGAGTGTTTCATGTTATTTTTTTATTATATTTTTATTATCACAGAAGTTCAAGCACCTCTTAAACATAGTAAATAAGGAAATTTATTTAAAATGTTTTTTTTTAATATTTTTTATCTATTTTAAGAATTAAAAAAGCAGAAAAAATTAAATATATAATAAAAATCTATAAAAATCCTTTTATATGAGCAACAGTAGTTTATTATAACATTAGTGTCATTCAAGTATACTTTATTTATTTATACTCGTATTCATACTTATTATGAGTACATTTCAATTAGTCAGACAGTCAGTCAGTCAGTCTTTTTTATGTTTTACATTTTGTTTGTTTTTAATGTTTTTATATGTATATAAGTACTAGTACATATGTGTACCTTACCTTTTATATAACCAACGAAAAAAGTTAAGGAATTAAAACTAAAAAAAAAATTATTTATTCGTTGTAGTTGAATTGTTTCTACAAGTCAAGGTAAAGTGAAAAATGTTTTAGCCATTTTTTTTCTATCAAAATATTAATACAAAAATAGAAAAATTACCCGTATTTATAGAATTGAATAAACAGATTTACATAAAAAGTTGTTAAGAAAAAAATAAAATAAAATAGATTTTTTGTTGCAATTTGTCGGCAAACTTGAACAGAAAGGATGGCTATAGTTTCAACATTAATATTGTTTGTATAAAAAATTCACTCAAATATATTTTTAATAGTTTAATATATTGACTATTGATATATTTTCGTTTTTTTTTTTAATATTGCAGCAATAAGGATACATCGAATGAAATATTTTACTTTAAAGTATGTGAAGAATTTTTTGATAAAGTTTAAAAAACTTAATAACTTTGTTAGATTTTAAGAGAAGTTATATATGAATCTCTTATTTTATTCTAAATAAGATATAATTTGTACACCAACACATGTAAAACTTGAAGAAAAACACTTTGGAAAAAGAAGAAGAAAATCATAGATTATAACATAGATATGAAGTTCAGTTGCCAAAAACCTAAGTCGATTGTCAAAAAAAAACATGAGTCTAAGAATGTGTTAGTAACAAATTTCATTAAAAACAAAAACAATTGTAGTACGTGTGCCTTTTTGAGTATTTTTTTTTTTTTCAATTTAGTTTTTTTAAGCTTCTTGTCTATATCAATAATCTATGAAGAAAATGTTTGAAAACTTTTTGAGTTTTTAAGCAATTTTAATGATTAATATATCATTTTATTATAAAAATGTGAACATATAAAAATTATAGAAATAAATCCGTAAAATATTATTGAAAATTTTTAAAAACAATTAAAGAGAAAGAAGGCAATATATCGATTAATTCATTATTTATTTGGATTCCATATAAACAACTTTAAGTAACTTTAAATGCATCTAGTTATTTTTGTTTTAATTTGTAATGACTTTATTAACACTTTAAATCAACCTAAAAGTAATATGTTTTTGTAATGACATGTGGTAAGTAGTTGCCTCTAATGTTATCAACGTGTTAAAATAGTGAGTTATTCAGTTAATATCTAGGAAGTTTAAAGCCATTAATTAAATTAACTTTATATAAATTAAAATCTTTTATTTTTTTTTCTAAATCACGGGAGCTATAAGATTTTCAGTGTATCTATTTTTTTATTTATTATTATTTCATATTATATTTATTTATTACTTCATATAAAATTTTTTTATGTGGACTGACTGTAGGGTGCTTGTATTAAATAATATAAAAAAATTGGCACGCTTCAGTGCCTAAAAGTCTGCTATACATGAACGAATGAATGAAGTTACAACAGTAGTTCAACTACCCAAACAACCAGTAGCTGCAATGGATGCCGTTTATGATATAAAAAAATGAAAAATCCAGGAATGTTTTGTGGTACTTGCATATAAATGTGGTAGTTGTGTAGGAAAATATAGTTATTATCTTAAGTGTATATTTTTAAAATAAATAAATAAACCAAACAAAATTAGCACATTTAAACATGTCAAGAAATCCTTATCTTATGATTCAAAAATAATCAAAGCGGATAACTTCAATGAATTTTTATATTTTTCACTGAAAAGGAAATTGTATTTAAAATGTCAATTCTTTGGATGGTTTAAGATATAAAAAAAGCTCTGATGAATATTAAGAAAAAGAATCAAATTATCACCTTTTAGGTTTTCTTAAACATAATGGATTTTCAACAATTGAAGTTTTGATCTTTGTATTTCATAGTCTAACACAAATTAATAAAAAATAATTTTGAAAAAAAAAACGTTTTCAATAATTCCAAAGTACCAATAAGTACATGAACTGCTTCAAAAGATGTTATTAGATTCTATAAAATTTTTCTGGTATAAAACGTTGAGAATTGGCATTTGCTTTTGCGCCCACAAAAAAAATTCTTAAAAAACTTAAAAAAGTCGCATTGTAAATTGTTAAACTATAACTTCAAAATTTCATACGTCACAAATTCGTTTGTTTTAACAAGTCAAGAATTTTTAACGAAAAGAAGAATTTACTTTTCGTAAAATTTTTATAAAAATCACAGGTATCAAGGATATACATTTCTATGCTTGTTATTTCATTTACAATTTCCACAAATTATGTTTGAAATCTGATTTAGATATATGCTCAGGACGTCCTTCTTTCGCAGATCAAAATTTCATAAAAAAATACAAAAATTCCAATAAGATTTAATATTATTTATTTCTAATAAGAAAACACATTTAACTATTATTTTGCTCTATTCTAAATCTGTTTTGGCTATAAATTGGCTTTTCAACTTAAACCGACTGTGTTGTCATCTATCTATGCGTTGGAAAAAAACGAATACAAAAGCAAATGTAATACATATACATTTACATTAATTTCAACTTGTTCATAAAATACATATGCGAATGTATTTATATAATCCTATTTATCCTTTTAATGGATATAAGCTTGTTTGCTATTCTCCTTTTGTTTTTCCTGCATAAAACTCTATTTGTATTTGTTTTAAATGTTATTGACATCTGTCGGACGTTTGGTTAGTTTGAACGAATGTCAGTAGTCTCAATTACTATTTGTTTTATCTCTAAAATAACAGATGAACAGCTATGGTATGGCCCAAAATAATAAAAACAAAAGAAAAATATCACCAGTTAAATTCAATACCTTTAAAGTGGTTGTAGCGGTTTGTAATGGAGTTGTGCGTGCCACAATTTAAATAGCAATAAATTGCACCCGCACTTCTTTTGAAAAAGGAAAAAAATTAAATTTTAATATTTTAAATTTGATATTATTGTTATGCGATTGATTTAATGAGAGAAACACACACACACACATACACAGTTGACTGACAACACACGCGTGTCTCATTAAATTGAAAATCAATTTGAAATACTGAGATTTCTCACATACACGCTTTGGGGTTTCTATTTCCAATAAATTTGAATTCAATTAAAAAATCGGTTTTAAAATAAAAAGCGTTGGTTTTTGCATTTTTATGAGAATTTAATTGAAAACTATTATTTTTATTACTTAAGTTTTAGACTTCTGACGCCCTGATTTTAAATAATAACGAGGGTTTTTAATTTCAAACTATATGTTTATGGAAAATTAGCTTTAAACTCATTTAAATCAATAACGCAACATTTAATGGTTTATTGTTATAAAAACCTCAAGTTTAATTAAAATATTTTCTATTTATTAATTATATATTTTACATATATTTATATATTTTAGTATCTGATATCATACATATGTCGTTATTTGTTTAATTTTCTTCTTTTTTGTTTCTATGTAATTAGTTATGTGGGATGTTGATAAAAAATATCATTAAATAAAAATATAAATTTATAATTTAACACTACAACGATTTTGTTTATATTTAATTTTTTACTATTTTTAATATAATTTCCCTGTTGTTATTTTTTTTTTAGGTGCGCATTGTTATCGGATTTTGCAAAATAAATAAAAATAATATAGAAAGAATTCTGTAATTATTAGATAAACTAATAATGATAAAACAACATAAACCTATACGAGTACTTGGTAGTACAATGTCCCACAAAATACGTAAGAAATGTAGAAAGAAAACAAAGAGTTAAATAAACAAAAAAGTTAATTAATTTTTTTTGTTTTTGTATTTATAGGTATCGTAAGGGGGGGATGGAAATGGGTTTATATTGAATAATATGTTATTTTATTTAAAATTTACTAGTGATATAGAAAAATATGAAAAAGATGGTTTTTAGTTATTAACTAATTACACGATTAACAATTTAACAGTTATTTTTAATTAAAATTATACACTGTTGCATAGAAAATTATGATGATTTTATTAACAAATTTTTTGAAAACATGGTCGTACGTACTGACAGATGGACATAACTATTTAATTATACCCTACACCACCAAAGGTGGTTGGTGTATTATGTGTTTGTGCAAATATTG
>MINK01173568.1:9974-22673 GCA_001735545.1 Phormia regina
GGTATCATATGGTCGGTCTTGACCGACTATACCTTCTTCTCTCGTTTTATATAAAAAATGTTCGCTCTTAATAATTTTTTTATGGAAAAATTTTCGCTCTTAAAACATTTTTTTATGGACAAATTTTCGCTCTTAATAACTTTTTAATGAAAAAATTTCGATCAACATTTATTTATAGACAAATTTTTTCTCTTAATATTTTTTTATTAATAATTTAGAGAGAGAAATTATTTAGAGCGAAAATAATAATGAATAAATTTTATTATAGAAAATTTTCGCTCTTCACAATCTTTTTGTAAAAAAATTTTCGTTTTTAATAATTTTTTTATAGAAAAGTTGTCGTTCCTATTTCTTTAATTTTCTCTCTTAGAAATTTTATTCTACAGAATTTTTTTCTGTGAGTAGTTTCTATAAGAATACTCCTTTCCCTTTATAATTCTTTATAAAAATTTTTCTCTTAGAGAAAAACATTATTTATTTATTTATTTATTTATTAATTAAATTGTTTATTTATTTATTTTGTTTTCAATAACTTATTTATTTTCTTGAGTTAAAAAAATCTTTACTAAAACTATAATTTTCATTTATAAGCAGCAGAGACCTTCACAATGGCATTCGTAATTTTTTGATTTTAGCTGCCACAACTCCATGTTTAACTTGTACTTGAACAACATGTTCATTAATTTGTTCTTAAATGCATGACTTATTTTACAGTTCTTTTTCTGCTTCTTTTCTTTTATTTAACAAATTTACAATTAAGGTTAAAATTTAATAAAAGACGAAAAAAAGCAATGAATTTTTTATGAAGGAAAAAAAAAAAACGAAAAATACTTATTGTATTTTAGAACAAAAGCCAACAGAAGATGTAAATGTTATATCTGTTACTATATATACCTATAGTCATATACTTATTCAAAAGATATAATAATAAAAGAAACCCTAAAGCTTTCGATGAAACCGTGTGAAAAGTGAAAAGAAAAATAAACATTGAAGCAACGGCAACAGCAGTAATAAACGGAGATGAGTTGTGAAAAAGAATATTTATAAATTAATGTAATAAAATTCACATTTAGCTTATTTCAAGATTAAAATATTACAATGAAAAATATATACCCCGATATAAATGTAAAATCCTAAAAGAACAAGAGAGAGAAAGAGAAAAAAATTGAACATATACGCTCAAGGTTTTATATCCACAATTACTGTAACAAAGTAAAACGGAAGAGGGAAAGGAAAATTTAAAAAATTTATATTTTTTATATTAAAAGCAATTGTTGATTTTACTATGAATCTTGGCGATGGCGTGAAAATTAAAACATTTTACTTTTTTTCTCTGCAATATTATTTTTTAATAAAATTCAGAAAATATGAAAAAAAAATTTAAAAGAGAATTTTTTTCTACTGGCGAGTAGTAAAACTAAGAGCACTTTATACAAATATGTTTTTTTTTTTTGCATACATACACTTACATTATTTGATATACATATACAAATTTTCACTTACAAAGTCACTGTTGAAAGTGCTTGAAGTTGTGCATAAAAATTTCATAAATACTTTATGAGTACTTAACATAAAAATTTAAATATTTTTCCCTTTCTCTCCGTTTTTTTTTTTTTTTTTTTTGCCCAGTTTTCTGTAACGTTTGTAACGTAAATTTGCTAAAAATTATCCTGCATTACTGAATTAAATTTAATAATAAATGCGTTTCATTTTCAGAGCTTTTTTGTTTCTTTTTATTTTTTGATTTTCATTTACAAGCTGTTTATTATTTTTATTTTTTTCTCTCTGTAGTTTGGTTGAATTTTATTTTTGCCTTTAGACGTTTTGGCTGTATTGCTAAATATTAACAATAGTTGGAGTAATAGTTACTTTTTTTTTTTGGTTTTAAACTATACAGAGAGAAGATATGTTTAAAATTTTAATTATAAAATGATGGAAAGCTTTAAATTTTGAATAAATAACAGATATAGATAAAAAAAATTTGAAGAGCAATTAAGAAGAGTATCATGTAAGAAAAAATCCTGTAAAATATATATATTTTTTATATAAAAAATGCCCAAAATCTCAATGGAGAAAAAATTTAATTTAATGACATCGTCATCGGAAAATAATTTTTGAAAAAAAAATTGAGATTAATATAATATCTCATCTTATCCATATACGAGCTCATTGACCCTGCGTTGCATGGGTTTTAATGTATAAAAAACATATAATACAAATTAAAATTAAATTTTGTATGCAACATATAATAACCATCATATGATCGAAAAAGTACCACAAAGTCCATTAATGGATTTTCATTACTTAGGACCATGTCTCTAAATCAAAAGTTGTAGAAAATTCAAAAAGTACTATCAAAATAACAAAAAGTACTACAAAATCCCCTGTTATGTGCTCACATTCATTTAGGACCATATATCCTTAATTTCATGTTTCTAGGTTCATAATAATAGAAATGCAAAAAGTACCATTAGAAAAAGGAAAAAGTACCACAAAGTCCCCCTTTATGAATTCTTTTCAACATCGGGCCAATATTATAGAAAATGCAAATAGTAACAAAAGAAGAAGAAAAAAGTACCACGAAGTCCATCCCCTTGAATTCTTACCTATAGGACCATGAAATCTTTAAGTATCAAAAATCCACTCTTGTGAATTCTTATCAATATAGAACTACATATCCTTAATTTCATGTTTCCATGTTTAATGTAATTTAAAATTCCTTATTAAGTTTGAATAAAATGTAATTTCCCGCCTTAACTTTTTTTTGAACTTTTTTTTCATCCAACTATGTAATATCCCACATTAAAATCCTCATTTGAACATTTCAAAAAATATAGAAAAAATATTATATGAAAAAAGTATCAGAAATAGGTACGATTATGAATTACTAAAAAGTACCAAACTTGTATTTCTCATTTATTGAGAAATTATGAATACGACATAAATTTTATCTGTATGTTGATTGGTTTCAAAAATTGACGTTAAAAAAGTACCAAAATACAGTTTCTACCCGATTTCTCCCTAAAACAGTCGATTTTCAAAAAAGTACCAGACATTTTATTTCTAAGTAAATTAAAATTTTAATAATTTTAAATAATTTAAGTCTTTTAATAAGTTTTAAAATGAATTTTTGTTGAAAAATTTTATAAACATGGTTTTTAGAGAAGCACTTCGAAAGCAAGGAACAAGAAGTATAAAAGAAGAATATCCTAAAATGACAACCGAGGGTTAAAAAAAAAGAACTTCTGCAGCGCTTTTGCACCACTAAGTACTTTCTTCCAATAACACCACAATGTTAAATCCATGACTTTTTCAGCTCATTTTCAGTTTTGTTTTTGCTGGGGTGTGTTTTGTTAGTTTTCAAGATAAATTAAATTCATAACTTTTAAAATTCTCATAATTTTGAATTTTTAAAATATATTTGTATGCTTTTTATAATTTTCAATATAAATCTTATTCTCACAAAATTCCATTTTTTTAAATTCTCCAAAATTTGTGGCTAGAAATCGTATTACTTAATCATATTACTCCTTCTTCTTAAAAATTATTAATTTCTTTAAATTAAAAAAAAAATGTCTTAAAAATTCTATAATTCTTTTAAATTGTTTAAGGAGGGGGATCGAAAAAATCTTGACAATCGTTTTTTTATTATAACTTTTTTCGAAAACAATATTAAATTTTATTTTTTGATCTGATTATCATGGGAAAATACATCCGTTTTTATTTTTAAAAACAACCACGATCCTTTGTCGTGATTTTCTTCAAAATGAGTGACAAAATAGATCTTCGTGCTATAAATTATTAAAAAAAAAACACAGCTAATGCAGAGTTGATAACATATAAAGTCCAAAAAATTCCAAACAGGAATGCTTCAAAAAAAAATTTAGAAGCCAGCAAAAGGACATGCAACTAAAAACCAAACGCCAATTATACAACTCAAGTTGTATAATTCACGAAGAAACGTATTTGATTGTAGAATTTTTGCAGCTTATGTGTTAAAAATTTTTATTTTTAATGCTCGATGTAATACAAAAAAAAAAAAAATCTTACAAAATTCCTCTTATAACAAGCTTTTTGCAGTTGCGGCAAAACAGGAAAGTTATTCGATACATTCGGATCTATAAATATCAAAATATGCATCAATGAATATTTGAAAAAAAATGTCTTCCTTTCGCAAGAGAGAACAAAGTGTCTATATATTTTTGGATCCGTTTAATATCATGTCATTACGGTAAGAATCATTACGGTAAGAAAACTCTGAAGTGATACCGAAACAATTACATATTTTTTTGTACCAGGAGCTGGCAAATTTCAAAATTGTCCATAGCTTAGATCAGTGGAGAGATATTGAGCTCTTGTGAAAAGAGAATTGAAGAGCACAAAAAGTGTGTCCCAAAATACCAACGATTTTAATATGTGACTGAATATTCCAAATAATTGACCGNNAGAACTATAACAGTTAATAAATTATCAAGTAAATAAAAAAGAAATAAAAACTATAAGATCAACCATTTACAAGTTATTGAATTATAAATGTCAAGATTTTTTTCGAACGCACTCCTTATGACTAAATACATTATGTTCTCTTCTTAACACTATTTTATAGAAAGCGTTTTCCTATTTTTATAAAAAAATAATTTCTATTTAATAAAATTTTTCATTTCCTCTAATAAGATTGTTTTTGTTTTTAACAAATTAGGGTGGAAGTTTTTTTTTAAGGATTTATAATATAAGGGGGTTAATTAATTTCTATAATTTTTTATATTTTAAACCATTTTCTTTTTTCTTTAATAGTTTTCTACTGAAATTTTTCTGTCTCTTTTACTTTTTACTTTAAGTTTTGTCGAAAAGTTTTCTATGAAAAATAATCTTTTCTCTTAATATTACTCTTAAAATGATAACAAAGACGCTCTGTAAAATTTTTCTCTCCCAACAATTTTCTACAGGCTTCTGTTTTTTGTAACTTTTCAATAGAAAAATTAAAGAGAAATTTCTCTGATATAAATTTGATCTCTTAATCAAATTTTATTCTAAATTGTTTCTTTCTTTTGAACTTTTTTATTAGACAATTTTTATTTCTTTAAAGAGCTCTAAAAATATTATTAAAGAGTTCTTAAAAATATTAATATTAAATAAAAGTGTTCAATTCAGCAATTCTCTGATCAAAATTATGTTCTCTTTTCAAACTTATAAAACAAAACTTTATATATCTTAAGCAAAAGTTTTATTATTTATTTAATATATTAATGAAAAGTTTTATAATGCAGTTTTAAATATATTATAATTTTCTCTTATTTCCTTTACGAAAACTTTAACTAATATTTTTTTCTTTCCTCTCTTATAATTCCAGAACGTAAACTGTTCGTTGGCATGCTAAATAAGAAACTGAACGAGAACGACGTACGTAAATTATTTGAAGTGCACGGTGCGATCGAAGAGTGTACAGTGTTGCGTGATCAAAACGGTCAAAGTAAAGGGTGTGCATTTGTGACGTTTGCCACAAAACACGCAGCGATATCAGCGATAAAAGTAGTAAATTTCAAACCAAAAAATTTTGTTTCATATTTTCATATTTTTTTCTAATTTACATTTTAACCAAAAAAAAAAAAAAAAACCTCAAAAACAACAGCCTTATGGACTAACACGAAAACCATTTAAAAGAATCTAAAATAAAAGAAATAAAATTGCATTTTACAAACTGTTAACTGACAGAGTTTCCATTATTTTTTTTGGTATTTGCATTAACCATAAAGAAGTGAAAAAAAACCTTAACAGAATTTGAAAATTTATTGCCTAAAAACTCGCTATATTTTTTTCTTTTTTTTTTTAGAAAGGACAACAAACATTACTAACACTACTAGCAACTAACACAACTACCATGAACAACTTTGTTTTAACTTGATTTTATATTCATGTTTTTATTTTTGTTTTTTTAATATTTTTACACTTTTTTTGGTTAAATTTTTCATTTGCTGGTTTTTGTGTTTTTTTTATATTCTCTATAGACTTTAAATCAAAATAAAACTATGGAAGGCTGCACTTCACCATTAGTAGTGAAATTTGCCGATACCCAAAAGGAAAAGGAACAAAAGAAAATTCAACAAATCCAAGCGAATCTATGGAATTTGGCGACGAATATTAATATACCTTTGGGTCAAACAGCGACAACGGTTTCGACGCCCATGCTACCCAATCCACCCCAACAGGCGAGTCCTGTTTTGGGTGCAGATGCTATAACACCAGCATCATTGCAGTTGTTGCAACAATTGCAGGCAGTCGGTTTACAGCAACAACTATTGCAAGGTATTTCGATTTTGGGTAGGGGAGGAAAATGTAATAAATTTACTAACTGTATAAAAAAGGGAAGTACACCTTGATGAAATTTATCAAAAAAAGTAATTGATAATTTTAAAAGAATATATTTTTATTTTTTTATTTTTTTTATATGATTTTTCAAGGAATTTTTTATAAAAAAATTAAATGTTTATTTTATTTTTGTTGCTATACTTCCCTTTTTTCTCATACAGTGATTTAGATTTATTGGCTTTGATTTAAATTCTTTTTTCATTTGGGTTTATTTACATTTTCCAAAATTTATTCCAGGTTTGGGTGCACAAACAAATACTGCAGATACAGCAGCTGCTACAGCTGCTGCTGCCGCCGCTGGTCTTCTACCTCCTATGACTGTACAAAATCTAGCTGCTTTGGCAGCCATGACACAACCCTCATTGACAAATGCTGCCACTAATCCGGGCAGTGCCCAGTTGACAAATACAGCCGCCTTATTGTGTAAGTAATACTCTATATATGTATATGTTTGTTATTTATAGAAAATTAAGTTTAAATTAATATCCTTTTCTTTAAACTAAAGAAATTAATTTAAACTTTTCAACAATTACTTATAAAATCAAATTCGTACTCTTTCCTCTAAAATAAGTTTAAGCGTTTGCTATAAATTAATCCCTTAAATAAATATTTTTCAACCACATGTCAATTAATACACTTGAACGAAAAGTTAATCCTTGACAGACCAAAAATAAAAATAAAAAAAAAACTGTTAAACTTTATTTTATTTATCACATTTTATAATGTTGTAATAATAAGCTTGTTTTAAGTTTTTAATCCGATTTTATAATGTACGAAAAGTATATGAAGAAAATTATACAACATTACTTAACACAATTCTCCCTATAAATACTCGCTTACGCATTTATATACATAAACATAAATGTATTTGCTAAAGGACATGCATACATATCAAAAAACATGTTATATACATATATACATGTCCTTCTTTGCACATGACCATACATCATTGGTTGTTGATTGCCGGATATTGTAAATACAATAATTGTAATCCTTCAAACCACAAAACATTATGTTGTTGTGTTTTTCTTCCTTCTACCTCCAATACATAGTTTAATAACACACATACTTATGTTTGTGTATACAAGAGAAAGAGAGTATAAGAATAGAGTTTGAGATTGTTATATATCTCATTTGTTTTGTTGACTTGAATTTTATTGCAATGATATTTTAAAATCATTTAATTAAAATATTGTAGTTTTTTTTTGTTACATATACACTTGCATATATTTTAATACATATGCAAACATTTTCAAGACATATTTACATTATTTTAAAGTAAGTTAAATAAAATAAATTTTAATGTTTTAAAACATATTTAATTAAATGCGATTTAAGAAAAGGAAATTGATCAATATGATGATCAATACCTGAAACCGATTTCAATTAGATTAGAGAAATTTTATTTAAGATATTGAATTTATCTTTTTATGTATAAAATCAAAGGAACATAAACCCTAATGTCAGAGTTGTGGCCTCTTAAAAAAATACATCAACATCTTGTAATTTTTTCTGTTTGTTTCTCAGCAGATTTTTAATATATTAAGGATAAAAAAGTTATGTTGATAAATAATGCTTTACTCTATTCAGAAATCTTTAATATATTTTACGATATTTTCTTTAATTTTTCATTGAATAAATTAAGATTTTATAAGGAGATTGTCTTTCAAACCATAAGAGATAATGTAATAGTAAACATAAGGATTGCGTTAAAAAAATCTTAAGATATATAAAATTATATTGGAAAAACTTACGTTAGGTTAGCTTAAATGGGCTGCTCTAACTATTGGATGCGATTGGATAGCTCACTTGGGTCCTATTGGTCCCATTGTGTTACCCTTAGGATCATGCGGAGGTTTTACATGTCCTCAAAGAGGTTTGGATCGAACCAGCATGATGTACCTATGAAGGATCTAATCTGTTTTATGTTAATCATAGACAAACCTACCAAGTTCCGTAGCCCTAATACTTGCAAAAGCAGGACAGTGACATAGCAAATATTCCACTGTCTCCTCCTCTTCCTCATCTAAGCAACTTCTACAGAAGTCGTTATAAGGGAGTTCTAGTCTCCTAGCGTGCGCTCCGGCCACCTAGTGCCCCGTGACAATTGCTACAAGTATCCGTAGCCAGAATGTAGTCTGATCGCAAGCAAACACATTGGGGCCATATACTTCTAGAGGTGGAGCATGTAGGCTCATCTGTCCACCTCTGCTGAGCTATCCTCGATAAATACTATGATACTGCAGTATTTATCGAGGATAGCTCAGCTTAGATCTGCAAAAACTTTCAAAAACTTGATAACGGTTAATCTTAGAAATTTTATTGTTTTTGGTTTAATTTATAATATGCTACAGATCATAAAAAAATATAATTTTTTATTCTTCTAACCACTCTTTATGAACTTGAAGACCTTTTTCTGTACACGGTTATTCACTTGTTTGGAGCAGTCTGTCCATGTCCTTTTAAAATCTTCGATATTTTGAGACACATCTTTCGTTTTCTTTAATTTTCATTTTTCATAAGTCCAATATCTCTGCACTGGTCTTAGCTCTATATTATTTAAAGAGATGACTCGTGCTGGTAAAAATTGTTTTGGTATAACTCTAAAGCGTTTTTAGGTAGTAACATAATGCCAAAATGCGCCCAAAATATATAGACCCTATTTTTTTTTTTCAAAACATTTTTTTGTTGTATTTTTCGGTATTTCTAGATGCCACTGTAAAAAATAACTTGCTTCTTTTATTGAAATTGCACAAATCCTGCCAAACCAAAAGTTATTTGCGAAATTTTGACAGCATTTCGGTGCTAAATTTATCTTAAAATATCCTCGATCATTTTGAACTTTACATGTTCTCAATAGCATTAATTTTTGCAACAAATAGCCTGAGTACTGAGCTCACAGGGGTACTTTTCTACCAGATGTGTTTGAAATTATTTTCAATATGTTTTAAAGAGCAAAACGTGTGTTAAGATTATTTCGATCGCACTCCTTAGTTCAGTAATAATACAATGATAATGGTTTTCACACTCATGGTGGTTAATTTTGGATTACTATAGCAACACCTGTCCATCTTTTATATATAACAGATAATGATATTCTAAAACCCTGACTTCTTTGCTATCGATGTTCCTACTTTCATGAAGATGGGATTAGCAGTTCAGAGGACACAGTTTTATTGTCATTTAATTGTAGTTCCATAAAATTTTTAAGTTCAATACTAGTTCTCAATATTAAATTTTAAAATGTTGTAGTATGACTCATACTGTATGAAATTAAAGTTTTTATTTTATTAGTAATATTTTTTCGTCCATAAGCGTTTCTACATTCAAGTTTCTCAAATTTTAAATAATGACAAAACTTGGAGAGAACAAATTCGGGAATATATTTTTTCTTTCCTAAAATAACGCAGTGTATCTGTTTATCAAAAGATTTCTCATCCATAAAAAATATTTTATTTTGTAAAATTTTAGATCACACATAATAACCCAGTTGGAAATTTCTTTAAGACGTCTTATATGACAATTCCATGACGCGTCAGAATCACTGCTGACTTTGTCATTTGTGTCCATACAAAATACGTCATGACAACATCAACATCATCATGACATATTAATATTTCGTCAGCATGTTATCAATAGTGCTGACAAATTTATGACATTTTTTAATGATGAAATGATTATTGCATTTAAAAATTCAATGTATTGTCAGTGATACTTTTTCCTTTTTTGATCACTATTGCTGACATGTCTATAAGATGTCATGACTATAAGATGAACTAAAATATCAGCATTTAGTCATATTGAATAAGATGCATTTATGAAAAGAAGCACAACAAAAAAGTGATTTGGAAGCTTAATTATTAGTTCGTCTTTCGTCCAAAACTTATTGAAAAACTCCGTCCCACAGGATCAGTGTTTCAACATGTAATAAAATTAATGTCTATAATTATTTTGCTGGACTAAAACGACAAAATTCAATGATATCTGCTAAATTACACACATATTATAAAAACTAAAAGTTAATAAATTATCATTACAGATACGTTTAATTGTCTAACTTTTTTAAGCGATATAAATAAATTGTTCAAAACCCTGCTCAACAAAAATATTCCAATGTGTCCCCAATTCAAGTAAAAATCACTGCACTAGAAGTGATCATATACATATACGATGTCATAGTGGAGGTGATTGCAAAGCTAAATGTTATATACATATATATCTAAAACTAGTATACATCTAAAGTGGCGAATAAGGCTACAATGTAATGCATACAGTAAGCTGTTGCTTTTAAAATTGGAAGCCAAGTTTTTGCTGGGTAAGAAAATTGTACAGGAAAAATTTTAAAACATGTTCTAGAACTGGTGTAAGCAGAACCACTTCATATTTTTTTAATAACATCCTCGGAACTAGAGGTATCACAAATACTTAATTCTGACACTGGTGTTGTAGAACCTAATTGTGATTCTAAATTGGTGCTTAAGAACAAATTCTGTATGACTTTTACATGACATCTAAGAACAAATTACTGGTTCTCGAAGAACATCCTAAAACTTTTTAAGGAACTTGTTTAAAGAATTAAACAAAAATAAGAAAAGTGTTTACGAAATTAAATTTATTTAAAGAGGCCTTTAAGAAATAGCCCATTGAAATAAAATGTAAAAAATCATGTTCTGAAACGCTTCTATAGAAATAGTTCAGAATATGATTATAACAAACAAAACTCATTGATTAAAGAACAAATTCTAGTACCACGGTTCCATAGAATGGGTATTGATTGGCTAACACTTCCAAAGAACTAGTTCTGGAGGTCACAATTTCAAACCAAAATCATAGGTCGTTAGGTAAAAGTCGAATAAATTCAGGCTATTTTTATGGGTTTTCCTTGGTTATAGATATTAAAAAGACCTTGTCGGCAGTATGAATTAAAGGGTGGCAAAATAGAGGATATCTGCTCAAAGTTTTAAAACTGTGATGTAAATATGTGTTACTTAAAAACCTATAATTTCTGAATTGTTAAACCGATTTTGATAAAATATATATTGACCACATTTAAAACTAAATGTCATTCAAATGATTTAAATTTAAATTGGAAATCATTTAAATATTGAGAGAGAAAAATGAGTACGTAATATCGTCTTGCTCATTAATTCACTTGTTTTCCTTAAATATGCAACTAGGCGTATACTTTTTTTAACAATTTATTTAGTATATGTATGTATAAGTGTACAATATTATATTTTGCTTAAATGCTTAATTATTTTATATCTATGTAAGTTTTTACATACATAAATATAAAATAATTTTACTCTCTTAATCTTCCCTTAATTTACTTAAAAGAAATAAATGTTTTACTTTTTTTTATTCACAACAATAACCATTACAATTAATTATAAATATTTCTCTTTCTTTTATTTTGTATATTTTTAAAACAAATATATCTATCTCTTTCTACATGCAACACTTATCGAAGCAGGTCTATTAGGAAAAACTGCCAGTACAGGTGAGAAATGTATGAAAATAGAAAAAAAAAAACTATTGCATTTTAAGCAAATAAATGTCAACTTTTTTTGTTTTGTTTTCCTTTTCTTCTTAAGTGTTTTTAAGTTAAGCAAATTACATTTTGTTTGTTACAAAAATAGCTTTTTTTCCTAGAGAATAAAAAATGCAAAAGAATTGTAAGAAAAAAGAAAAAAACTTGTAGTAAATGTCAAAATAATGTTTTATAGTTTTCTATCATGAGTACATAAGAGTACACAAGAATAATATTTTTATTATTAAAGTATTTAAAGGTTTAAAATTACATGAAAAAAGGTTAAAATTTCAATAGAGATGAGAAAAAATAGAAAGTTATAAGGTACTTTTTAAAGAATTTTAAATAAATACAGTTCAAAAAGTACTTGTTTAATTTAAAAAAAAAAAAAAAAGATTTTTTTATATTTGTATTTAACAAAAAGATTTCCAAATGAGTCTTTTGTTGTTAAATTAAATTATACTCTTATAAAGAAACTAAAGAGTTATTAAATAATTTAGTTTTACATGTTACATACATATCAAATGTCTATGGAACTCCAAAACATTTTCGTATTTTTTTATTTTTTTTTATAAAGTACCAAAATTACTTAGTACTTAGTTCTTTACGAATTTCATAATAATGAATGATTGAATGCATGTATGTATGTATGTGTATGTTTTCATATAATGGTGTTAAGTAATTTCACTGTTATTTGTATTCTTTTGTTGTATGTGAATTAAATAAAAATAAATGCTATTTTTATGTTTCTGTTGTTCGTTATTCGTTTTTCACTTCCCTTTTTTTTTTTTTTTTTTTTTTTT